>OX578154.1:19981404-20086404 GCA_951213105.1 Amaurobius ferox | reverse complement strand
ATGGGATAATTTGAATATTTCCCAGAATTTTCGAAGCAATTTGTGAGTTTCAACTTCGCCTGAAAAATGTTTAATAAATGAGGTCCCATAGGGTTCAGTGTATTTAATTTTTTCAACCCAAGTTCAATCCAAAATTAATTAGGTGATGTTATTCATTTACATTACCATATGTCCCACAGACCGTCTCAACAACATACTAAAGTTTCAGTTTGATGAAGTCATTTTTACAGCAGTTATCGTGCAAACAGACAGACAGACAGGAAGAACAATGTCATAAACACTTTTCAACTATGCTGTAAAGTTTTAAAATGGTGTCGTCGCTCCGTTGGAAAGCAATTGACATAATATGAGCTACATTGAATTGTGAAGCATGTCAATGTTTTGAAAACAGGATCCGCTGTTTTGTGAAATGAACGGAACCTTTAATGGCTATTGTGTTGAACCTGGCAGTTGTTTAGATATCTTGTGAGATAGTTATTGAGGTATTTGTTGTATATTGTTTCTGTTTACGTTGTGCTTGTAAAAACATGTTTTAGTTATTCAGAAATGTGGACTCATACTTGTACCCTGAGAGTACAGTCATGGTTTTTGAGGACACGCTGCAACATAACACATCTCCATAGATAAATGTTAATGTTATGACCAGTCAAAAGATGTATCCAAGATGCGATTATAGATAGAGGCTACAAGATGATTTATTGCAGTTCTTTTCTCACTTACTCCCGCTGAGGGGGCCCATGTTTTCCTCTCGAGTACATGGATAAAAGGTTAATTTTTTAGTTGAATGTCATTCACAGAAAATGCTTTTGTTAAAAGAAAATCGGGCATGAATAAAGATTCTCTTACATAACAGCTAAAACTGTAACCTGTATAGTTTTTCTTCTGAACTCTAGTTTTAATGGGGTTCTTCTTATAGCAGCACAGGGCAGGAACTTGTGGCTTCAGATACATCTGCAGTTTATGGAGTTTTTTTACTGATATTTGAAAAACCTATTACTTAAGTAAAGTTTTGAATAATAGTCTTATGCGTTTTGTAAAATCTGGTGAAACAAATTCTTAGCATATATTTTTACTTTCCACACAATACATGGAAATGTATAGGAAAAGTGGTAAGGAATAGAAATCGTGTCGAAAATCGCAACTCGAATTTTTGACTGATCTACACGTTTTGGGATTTCTGGAACACGAAGAAACTATTTTAGACTATGTCTATGTGTTGTTGTTTTTGAGACCCAGACCGTCCGACCTACCAGAAAGGCGTAAAGTAACAGTTTAGATGGCCGGGAAGTGCCACCTAATTTAGACCGGAACCCAGGGGGAGGCACCCACAGGGACCGTACTCTCCTTCCCCTACCACCAACCTCTCGGAAGGACTTACGGACCCATATGTTTAACGTGATCGTACTCCACATGAACACGGCGGCAGTTGTGTCAGCGTGCAAATCCAGCGCGCAAACCATCGAGCTACCGCACTCGAAATGTGCCAACAGCACGCGGTGTTCCCAGGTGGTCACCCACCCAAGTACTAACCGCGCCCGATGCTGCTTGACTTAGGTGATCTAAGGAGAACCGGTGTTTTCAGCACGATAGGGCCGTTGGCTCGTTGTCTAAGTGTGTGTCTGTCTATCTGCCTGTCTGTCTGTGTGTGTGTCTGTCTGTCTGTCTGTCTGTCTGTCTGTGCAATGTATGCATTCACTCTTATTCAAAAACTAATAAAATAAAACTAAATCAAAATAAAAATCACTGACTGGAAACAATGTTCTTATTATCGCTTAACTATGATACCCTTTTCACTGTTTTGTAACGTCTTACAACTCTGAAAATAAAAAAACTTGAAAATAAAAACTTTTCTTTAAATTCAAATCTTTAACTGCATTTTATCCACATTATTTAAAATATAAAACAATGAAAATTACATTTCGTATTTATAAGAACTTCTTCTATCTTTCAAAAAGTAATTTTCTTTTTCATTTAATTATAACACGCCATGGTGATATTTTAATGCTCGAAGATCTTAGGTGTTCTGCTGAACAGCACAAAAGTTAAATTCAGGAGGTGAAGGCCACGGTTATAAGGAGCTTTGTAACTCCTTGTGTGCGTGTGTGGTGGTGGTGGTGTGTGTGTGTGTGTGTGGGGGGGGTGCTTTTGTTTTCCGTCTAAATACACGGATTAAAAGTTAATATTTAAATTGAATGTCTTTCATGAAAATGAATTTTTTTCAACTCACATGAAAGTGAACGTTTTGTACTTTTGATATTTAATATATGAGAATGATATAATTTAATTAAAAAGTGCTATTCAAACGAATTGTATAAAAGGATTATGGGAACACATAACTTTACACGCTATTCATAGATCTTTTAAGAAAGAGCTTTAAGAAGTCATTTTACTTCTTTTTAAATTTTAAGGAGCAATTTTTGCCAAACTATGAAGTAATTAAAAATAACATGGTATAAATTTTTGCTTTTGTTTTTTTCAGTAAAACACTCTATGTAACTTCCCCATGGTTTTTCCTATAGATTATCAAATTTTAAGATTAGAATGGAAACTATAACACAAATTAGCACTTTTTTATTACTATAAATCTCTTTAAAATACATAATCTTATTGTTATCATCTAAAATAATAAGCTTATAGCAGCTATCATCAAAAATATAATTATTGTTGCAACCATCTATAAATAAGTTTATTGTTGCTATTATCTAAAATAAGTTTTTGTTGTTTAAGATTAAAAAGCTTATTATTCTCATCTAAAATCAATAAGCTTGTTCTATGTATCGTCTAAGATAAGCTTTTCTTACTATTCATTAAAATTAATAAGCTTTTTGTTGTTCTCATCTAAACTGAATAAACTTATTGTTGCTATCATCTAAAATAAAAATCAATACGCTTATTGTTGCTATAATTTAAGCTTATTATTGTTTCCATCTAAAATAAGCTTATTATGGCTACAAAATTGATTTATTGTTACTATAATCTAAGCTTATTGTAGTTACTATTTAAAATACTTTTTTTACTACTATCATCTAATATTAATAAGCCTGTTGTTGTTCTCATTTAAGATCAATAAGATTATTGTTGTTCTCATCTAAAATCGATAAGCTCATTATTTTTATCATTTAAGATCTCCATACCATATTTCATGGAAATCCCTTAACTCTTTTCAAAGATGTCATGCTCCCTATGGAAAAGAAAAAAATATAATATCTCTACATCGGCTCTTGATAATCCCTTAGTAATGGCTGTCACATGGAAATCTAGATTGGACAATCAGGTGAAAAGCATTTAGAACCAAAAATAAAAATCTGATGTGGGCAGCACATGACTTTCCCTGCAGACTTATATCCACGATCTCTTTATTTTATTTAAATTTAATTCACTTTTAATTCAATTTTCATTCTCATTTGGTAACTGAACTTATTTTTAAAGGTGGCGTAGAGAAAATACTAAAAAGCTAAAAAATATCTCGAGAACGGCTAGTCCTAGTGTAATGGAGTTGGTCTTATTCTTTTTTTCGCTAAAAATTACGTATAAAACAAGTATTTAATGGATATATTTGAGCATATGTAGTTTCTTTATTTTAGATTTTAGCGAATTTGCGGGCCATTTCGTAAAAAAGGCAGGTTGCTCATTTCCGAATAGTACCAAAATCTGTAGCGAAATCATGAAGTATGGTCGATTAGTAATTTAGCTAGAGTGGATAAATGAAATTTTTACGGGACATTTCGCAAAAAAAAAAACGGGTCCTGTTTTTACGAATCCTACCAAAATCTAATAAGCACCAGGGTCTTACCCAAATGACTTACATACCAAATTTTATGAAATTCGGCCCATTAGTTTTTTAGTTAGAGTGGATACATACATTGCACAGACACACACACAGACAGACAGATAGACAGACACACACACACAGACGTCACGCTAAGAATAGCTTTTTTGGTATTCTAGAGGTTTTGAAACGTGTAGATCCGTCGAACACTCGAGTTGTGATTTTCGAATGATTCCAATATTTTCCCTATACATTACCATGTATTGCAGGGAAAGTAAAAATCTGATGTGGGCAGCACATGACTTTCCCTGCAGACTTATATAAACATTCTCTTTATTTTAATTAAATTTAATTCACTATTAATTCAATTTTCGTTCTCATTTGCTAACTGGACTCATTTTCAAAGGTGGCGTAGAAAAAAAACGAAGAAACTACAATATCTCGAGAACGGCTAGTCCTAGTGCTGAAGACCCAGACCGTCCGACTCGTCCGAGGACTTAGAGCAACTATTTGGACGGCCGGGAAGAGGCTAGTCCTAGTGTAATGGGGTTGATCTTATTCTCTTCTTCGTTAAAAATTACGTATTAAACAAGCATTTAATGGATATATTTGATTGGACGTAGTTTTTTTATTTTAGATTTTGACGACTTTTGCGGGCCATTTTGCAAAAAAAGGCAGATTATTTTTTCTGAATCCTACCAAAATCTAATCAGCACTAGGGTGACCCACAAGTAACTTATCTATCAAATTTTGTGAAATTCGGTCCATTAGTTTTACAGCTAGAGTGGATACAAGCTTTAGCAGACCATTTCGCACAAAAAGGCGTGTTCTTTTATCCCGAATCGTATCCAAAACTAATCAGCTCCAGACTCGCCCACAAGCGACTTACCTACCAAATTTTATGAAATTCGGTCAATTAGTTTTTTAGTTAGAGTGGATACAAACTCTGCACAGACACACACACACACACAGACGTCACGTTAAAAATAGTTTTTTCGTATCCTAGAGGTCTCGAAACGTGTAGATCTGTCGAAAATTCGAGTTGCGATTTTCGTCATGATTCCAATACTTTCCCTATACATTACCATGTATTGCAGGGAAAGTAAAAATAGGAGGTGGCTTCAGCCTGATAGAGCCGAAATGGTTTTGAGTGAATAACATTTAAAAAAATAAAACTCAACTTTCGTAATATGGAAAATAAAAGAACTCTATCCAAAATCTGATGATATACCTTTGAGGGCTTTCAAAGAGCTACGAAATCTTGTTTATTGTTTACAGCTGTTACTTTTAGTTTTTAAGATATAAGCATGACAATCTTAGAAAACGTAAAATTTTCATACTTCTTCAAATTGACAAGACGATTACCCCAAAACTGTAAGAACTTTTTAAAAAAATAAATATAGATTTAGGAAATAAATTTCTTCATACATAGTTTTGTCGCTTACTATTTATATCTATCTTTTATAGTTTCGAAGGGCTTTTGAGTGAAATTATAAAATATCTGATGTGGGCAGTACATGACTTTTCTTATATAATGCAATGAATGTACTACTTTTAAAGTAAAATAAAAATAGGTTATTCTTATAATAGATACTTATATTATTTCCAAGATATTTAATTTTCGCCAATTAGTCGTCATTTACTTTGATTTAGCGTCATTTTTATCTATTTGGCGAGATTTTCGTTAATTTGGCAACATTTAAAAAGTCGCCAAGTTGACGACATTCCGCCAAATCCGTCGCCAAAATCTAGCCAAGCGTTATGGAAAGAGAAAAGAGTGATTCTTATATCAGTTAAATGACTATTGCCGTTCAAATACAAAAGTATTACTCAAAGTATATTTTCTCATGAATGGAACCAGCTGGATCCACGAGAACGATCTCGCCAAATTTATAGCATGATATTACATATGAAAAGTGAACATGTGTCTAAACAAGCAATATATATTTTTTAATTTATGGTTTTTAATACATTTATTTGAAAAATGTGCAATATCTCCAGAGCGGTTCATGGTAGCGTTCTAAAATTTATGTCAATAGTTTTCTAAAGACAATTTACGTAAGAAATGATTATTTGCGTAACTTTATTAAAGGTTGTGATTTTTTGCTGACTTTTTTCAAACTTTCACTTGAAAATTTAGGAGGTTCTGAACATCCGATTGTATTTAAAAACAATTGGCTTCCAGTATTCACGGATTGTAATTTGTGTACCAAATTTTGTTCGAATCGCTCCATTCGTTCGTGAGTAATCGTCTTCACAGACTCACTCACACACACACACACACACACACACACACACACACACACACACACACACACACACACACACACACACACTTACACTTTCATACACACACACACTTTTATACATATACACAGACATTACCTTAAAAACGTCTAATTCGTGTTCAAAGATGCTTGAAACGTACTCTCCCGTCGAAAACTCGAATTCGAATTTTCGACCCCGTCACAATACTTTCCTTATACATTATGTATATAAGGAAAGTAAAAATGAAAATAAAAACAAAAAAAATCTCGTTCGGATAGATACTTCAAAATTTTTTTTTTACTTACCTTATAAAGTATTGTGACGGGTTCTAAAATTCGAATTCGAGTTTTCGACGGGAGAGCACTTCTAAAGCATCCCTGATCGCGAATCGAACATTTGTGAGGTGATGTCTGTGTGTGTGTGTGTCAGTGAGTCTCTGGAGACGATATCTCACGAACGAATGGAGCGATTCGAATGAAATTTGGTACAAATATCACGATCAATGCATACTGGGAGCCTGTTGTTTTAAAACACAATCGAATGTTCAGAATCCCTAAATTTTCGAGTGAAAATTTGAAAAAATCATCAAAATCTTTAATAAAGTTACGTAAATAATCAGTTATTATGCAAATTGTCCTTAGAAAACAATTGACATAACGATTAACACGCTAGCACGAACCGTTCTCGAGATATTGCCATTTTTCAAATAAATTTATCAAAAACAAGTCCCATAAATTAAAAAAATCTTAACTGTAGAGAAACAAGTTTACTTTTCATATGTAATATCATGCGATAAATTTGATGACATCATTATCGTGGATCTAACTCGTTCCCTTCACGAGGAAAGATACTTTGAGTAATACTTTTGTATTTGAACGGCAATTGTCATTTATCTGCTGTAAGAATAACTTATTTCTCCGTCCATAATGCTTCCGAGATTTGGGCGTCGAATTTAGCGGAATGTCGCCAACTTGGAGACTTTTTAAATGTCACCAAATTAAAGAAAATCTCGCCAAATGGTTAAAAATGACGCTAAATCAATGAAAATGACGACTAATTGACGAAAATTAAATATCTTGGAAACAATATAAGTATCTACTATAAGAATAATATTTTTTTAAACTGTAAAAGTAGTAAATTCATTACATTATATAATGAATGTCATGTGTTGCCCACATCAGATTTTTTAAAGAGCGCTCGATCCAATATCGAATTATATACATTTCTAGGGTGTTTCAGAATATTTTCTGTATACGATATACTATGTATGTAGGAAAAGTAAAAGTCTGATGTGGGCAGCACATGATTTTCCCTGCAGACTCATATTCACGATCTCTTCATTTCCTTAATAATTCATTATATTTAGTTTAACCCTTTTCTTACGGCTGGGGCAGCGTCCATTCCAAACGAAGAACGTCCCAAAAAGACAGGTATTTGACGTAACCTATCCCAAACAGTTCGATCTTCATTTGCGATCGAAGCTGTCCCACCCGTAAGCAAAAGGTTAATTGAACAAAATAACAGCCATAATTATTACTTTCCTTATATACAATAATGTATACGGAAAGTATTGCGACGGAGTCGAAAATTCGAATTCGAGTTTTTGACGGGAGAGCACGTTTCAAGCATCCCTGATCACGAATCGAACATTTTTGAAGTGATGTCCGTGTGTGTCAAAATGTGTGTGTGTGTGTGTGTGTGTGTGTGTGTGTGTGTGTGTGTGTGTGTGTGTGTGTGTGTGCGCGCGAGTGTGTGTGTCAGTGTGTCTGTGGAAACGATAACTGACGAAAAAATGGACCCGTTCGAACGAAATTTGGTACAAAAATTACAATCCGTAAACACTGAAAGCTTATTGCTTTTATACCAATCGAATGTTCAGAACCCTCCTAAATTTTCAAGTGGAGTTTTGAAAAAATCAAAACCTCTATAAAGTTACGCAAATAGACATCGCTTAAGTAATTTTTCCTTAGAAACTAATAACATAAATTTTAGAACTCTAACATGACCCGTGCTCGAGATAATGCACATTTAAAAAAAAATTATCAAAAAATCATATAAAATAAAAGAAAAATATTTCCTATTGAGAAACATATTCACTTTTCATATGTAATACCATGCGATAAATTGGGTGACATCATTCTCGTGGATCTAACTTGTTTCATTCATGAAAAAAGATACTTTGTGTAACGCTTTTGTATTTGAACGCCTATAGTCATTTATCTGCTGTAAGAATAACTTATTTCTCCGTCCATAACGCTTGGCGAGATTTTGGCGACGAATTTGGTGGAATGTCGACAACTTGGAGACTTTCTTTAATCATGCTAAATTAACGAAAAACTCGCCAAACGGATAAAAATAACCTTAACTCAATGAAAATGACGACTCATTGACGTAAATTCAATATCTTGGAAAAAATATACATGTCTACTATAAAAATAATCTATTTTTTTTACAGTAAACTTTGTAAATTCTTTGCATTATATAAAGGAAGGCCATGTGCTGCCCACATGATATTTTTAAAAATTAGAATGAATTTGCATTTTAATTCAATATTCGTTCTTATTTGGTAACAGGACTTATTTTCAAAGGTGGCGAAGCGAAAATGCGAAAAATTTAAAATATCTCGACAACGGCTAGTCCAAGTGTAATGGGATTAGTCTTATTCTTTTTGTTGTTAAAAATTACGTATAGAGGCTTGTCTGCATTTAATTGATATATTTGAGAATACATAGTTTTTTATTTCAGATTTTGAGGATTTTTGCTGACCATTTAGCAAAAAAATGCAGATCATTTTTTTCCGAATCGTATCAAAATCTTATTAGCACCAGGTTAACCCACAAGTGACTTATTCACCAAATTTTGTTAAATTTGATCTATTATTTTTTCTGCTAGACTGGATACTGGCAATTTTTGCGGTCCTTGTCGAGAAAAAATAGCGGATTCTTTTATCAAAAATTGTACCCAAAACCAATCAGCACCAGGGTCACCCACAAGTAACTTACCTACCAAATTTTATGAAACGTGGTGCATTAGTGTTTGAGTTAGAGTGGATACATACATTGCACAGCTAAAAATAGTTCATTGTCACGCTAAAAATAGTTCTTTCGTATTCTAGAGGTCCCAAAACATGGATATCATTCGAGAACTCGTGTTGCGATTTTTAGTATGATTCCAATACTTTCCCTATACATTACCATGGATTGCAGGGAAAGTAAAAATCTGATGTGGGCAGCACATGATTTTTCCTGCAGACTTATATCCATGTTCTCTTTATTACTTTCCTTATATACGTAATGTATAAGGAAATTATTGTGGCGAGGACGAAAATTCGAATTCGAGTTTTCGACGGGAGGGCACGTTTCAAGCATCCCTGATCACACATCAAGCATTTTTGAAGTGATATCTGTGTGTGTGTGTGAAAGTATGTGTGTGTGTGTGTGTCAGTGAGTCAGTGGAGACGATAACTGACGAACTAATGTACCGATTCGAACCAAATTTGGTACAAAAATCACAATCCCTAAACACTGGAAGCCTATTGTTTTTATACGTAATCGAATGTTCAGAACTCCCCTAAATTTTCGAATAAAATTTGGAAAAAATCGTCAAAATATCAAAACCACTAATAAAGTTACGCAAATAGACATTTCTTATGTAATTTTTCATTAGAAAACGATTGGCATAAATTTTAGAACGCTAACATGAACCGTTCTCGAGATAGTGCACATTTTTCAAAAAAATTATCAAAAAGTCATATAAAATGAAAAAAAAAATTATTTCCTATTGAGAAACATGGTCACTTTTCATATGTAATACTATGCGATAAATTGAGTGACATCATTCTCGTGGATCTAGCTCGTTCCATTCATGAAAAAAGATACTTTGGGTAATACTTTTGTATTTGAACGCCAATAGTTATTTTTCTGCTGTATGAAAAATTTATTTCTTCGTCCATAACGCTTGGCGAGATTTTGGCGACCAATTTGGCGACCAAATTAACGAAAATCTCGCTAAATGGATAAAAATGACGCTAAATCAATGAAAATTACGACTAATTGTCGAAAATTCAATATCTTGGTGAGAATATTAGTATCTACTATAAGAAAAACCTATTTTTTTACTGTAAAAGTAGTAAGTTCTTTACATTATATAAGGAAAGTCATGTGTTGCCCACATCAGATTTTTTTAATTAAATTTAATTCACTTTTAATTCAATTTTCGTTTTCATTTGGTAACTGGACTTATTTTCAAAGGTGGCGTAGAGAAAATACGAAAAAACTAGAATATCTTGAGAACGGCTAGCCCTAGTGTAATGGGGTTGGTTTTATTCTGCTCCTCGTTAAAAATTACGTATAAAACAAGCATTTAATGGATATATTTGAGCTCACGTAGTTTTCTATTTTAGATTTTGACGAATTTTCGGGCCATTTCGCCAAAAAAATGCAGGTTATTTTTTTTCGTGAAAACAAGTTTTAAAACAATGAAAATATGATAGTACCGAATTCACAAAAACTATCTCTCTAATTCAGGAAAACAATTTTCATTTAATTATATTGCGTTACAGCGCTTTTTTTAACGCTCGAAGAGATTAGATGTCCTTCTGCCGTCAACAAGCAATGCAAGAGATTCGTTACGAACATGACTTACGATAAAGGTCACCGTTGCAAGGGTATTTATTCTTTATATTTACCCCCATAATTCCTACAGAGAGCGTTCATTTTCTCCTAAGTGCAAGGATCAAAAGTTAATTTTTCAGATGAATGATTTTCAGGGAAATAAGATGCTTTATATTACAATCGAATGAAATCAAGGATTTCACACATTTGAAGTTTTATATGAGAGAGTAATGAATATTTTAGTTAGAATGCTACTACAAATCAGTGTAATTGTAAACAAGAAAAATCTGATGTGGGCAGCACATGACTTTTCCTGCAGACTTATATTAACGTTCTCTATATTTTAATTAAATTTATTTCACTTTTAATTCAATTTTCGTTCTCATTCGGTAACCGGACTTATTTTCAAAGGTGGCGTAGAGAAAATACGGAAAACTAAAATATCTCGAGAACGGCTAGACCTAGTGTAATGGGGTTGGTCTTATTATTTTCGTCGTTAAAAATTACGTATTAAACAAGCATTCAATGGATATATTTGAGTATACCTAGTTCTTTAGTTTAGAATTTGACGATTTTTGTTTTCAACGGCGGCGTAGGAAAAGTACGAAAAACTAAAATATCTCAAGAACTGCTGATCCTAGTATAATGGGTTTGGCCTTATTCTTTTCGTCGTTAAAAATTACGTATTAAACGTGCATTTAATGGATATATTTGAGTATACCTAGTTCTTTAGTTTAGAATTTGACGATTTTTGCGGGCCATTTTGCAAAAAAAGGCAGGTTATTTTTTTCCGTATCATACTAAAATCGAATCAGCACCAATGTGAACCATAAGTGACTCATGTACCGAATTTTGTGAAATTTGGTCCATTAATTTTTCAGTTAGAGTGGATACAAGCTTTTGCGGGCCATTTCGCAAAAAAAGACGGGCTCTTTTATCCCAAATCGTACCCAAAACTAATCAGCACCAGACTCGCTCACAAGTGACTTACCTACCAAATTTTGTGAAATTCGGTCCATTAGTTTTTTAGTTAGAGTGGATACAAAATCTTCACAGACAGACACACAGACAGACAGACACACACACAGACGTCACGCTAAAAATGTTTTTTTTGTATTCTAGAGGTCTTGAAACGTGTAGATCCGTCGAAAACTCGAGTTGTGATTTTCGGCATGATTCCAATACTTTCCCTATACATTACCATGTATTGCAGGGAAAGTAAAAAGCAAAAAGCACAGTCTTTTAAAGTGTTCCTTTTTATTATTGTAGCCTCTCCAGTTATCGAGTTATTCCTAAGAAATGAGAACATTCCTAGTTTGCTCACGACGGACTTGCTCGACGAAACTCAACAAAATCCAAAGAACACAAAAGACAATGACATACCATATTACTTTTCCTGCAATACATGGTAATGTCTAGGGAAAGTTTTGGAATCATACCAAAAATCGCAACTCGCGTTTTCCACGGATCTACATGTTTCAAGACCTCTAGTATACGAAAAGACTATTTTTAGCGTGACGTCTGTGTGTGTGTCTGTCTGTCTGTGCAATGTATATATCCACTCTAACTCAAAAACTTATGGACCAAATTTCATAAAATTTGGTAGGTAAGTCACTCATGGGCGAGTTTGGTGCTGATTAGTTTTGGGTAAGATTCGGGATAAAAGAACCCACCTTTTTTGCGAAATGGCCCGCAAAAGCTTGTGTCCATTCTAGCTGAAAAACTAAGGAACACCGAATTTCACAAAATTCGGTAGATAAATCACTTATGGGACACCCTGGTGCTGATTACATTTTGGTACGATTCGGAAGAAATAACCTGCCTTTTTTGCAAAATGGGCCTTCAAAAATTGGGAAAATCTAAAATAAAGAACTACGTATGCTAAAATATGTCCATTAAATGCTTGTTTAATACGTAATTTTTAACGAAGAAAAGAATAAGACTAACCCCATTGCACTAGGACTAGCCGTTCTCGAGATATTTTAGTTTTTTTGTATTTTCTCTACTCCACCCTTGAAAATAAGTCTAGTTACCAAATGAGAACGGAAATTGAATTAAAAGTGAATTAAAGTAAAGAGAACGTAGATATAAGTCCGCAGGGAAAGTCATGTGCTGCCCACATCAGAGTTTTTCATGTCATTCAGATAAATAGAACTTGATTAGTTAGGACTCCAAAGATTTGAATTGCATAAGCATACACAAAATCAAGTTGAATAAAAGGTTGTACAAAATATGAGAGTGTTTATTTGATGCACTGTATATACAAGTATTATGCTGAATTTATCTCTTCAATAAAGGGCAAGAGAAATTCTGTTTTTAACTCGGAACCAAGTCAATGATTTAGGAGTCGATAATATATGCAGTTTATTCTCAACCTTGAATGAATCATTGAATTTGTTTTAATTTCTAATCAGCCGATGGCAATACTAAAAATCTGATGTGGGCAGCACGTGACTTTCCCTGTAGATTTATTTATATCCACGTTCTCTTTATTTTAATTAAATTTAATTCACTTTTAATTCAATTTTCATTCTCATTTGGTAACTGGAGTTATTTTCAAAGATGGCGTAGAGAAAATATGAAATTAACTTAAATATCTCGCGAACGGCTTGTCCTAGTGTAATGAGAATGATCATATTATTTTCTTTGTTAAAAATTACGTGTAAAACACGCATTTAATGGATATATTTTTGCATACGTAGTTTTTTATTTTAGGTTTTGACGATTTTTGCGGCCCAATTTGCAAAAAAAGGCAGGTTATTTTTTTCCGAATCGTACCAAAATCTGATCAGCACCAAGATAACCAAGAAGCAACTTATCTACCGAATTTTGTGAAATTCGGCCCATTAGCTTTTTAGCAAGACTGGATACAGTCTTTAGCGGGCCATTTCGCAAAAAAAAAAAGCGGGTTCTTTTATCCCGAATCATACCCAAAACTAATCAGCACCAGATTCGCCCGCAAATGACTTACCAAATTTTATGAAATTCGGACAATTAGTTTTTTAGTTAGATGGATACAAAATCTGCACAGACATACACACAGACACACGCACAGGCAGACACACAGACGCACACACAGACGTCATGCTAAAAATAGTTTTTTCGTATTCTAGAGGTCTCGAAACGTGTAGATCCGTCGAAAACTCGAGTTAAAATTTCGGCATGATTCCAATACTTTCCTTATACATTACCATTTATTGCAGTGAAAGTAATATTAGTTATATTACAATATGTAGTAGTGTATAGAAAGTATTGGAATCGTGTCGAAAATTGAAACTTGAAGTTTAGACGGATCTACATGTTTAGGGACCACTAGAATACGAGAAACCCATTTTTTCCCTGACGTATGCAAATGTGTCTGTGTATGTTGTAAAGAACCTTCCTGTCACAACCGGGAATTGAACCCCGGATTTTCAAACTGGCCAGCCTAGGCTCTGCCATTGAGCTACTAGGATGAAATTGCAGTCTCTTATCATCAAAGTGGTCTCTACATTCTCCACCTTCTGATGTCTGATTGGCGTGCAACTTACAATCTGACTGACCACCTCCTGTATATTTTTACCTCAGACTGGCTTCCTGATACTACTATTTTTATCCAGTTTAGTTTCCGGCGTGGTCGTTATCCTCTCCTTTTTTGAAATCTGCCCTCAATCTTCCAGATTTCATTGAATCTGTACTAGTCACACTAGGGTCACGTTCAGACCTCCGAAATCCCTCTTCAGTAGATAAAATTAAAAACTGTATTCTTTTTGCCATGGAAATTTCTAATAAACTGACCTAAGCATATGAGTAGAATCTGCTCTCTATTAATTTTGATCAATGAATCCCTTTATTTCATTCTTATTAACTTATATGAACTTATTGTGTTTCCTCCATTTTTTTTTTCTTAGAAAAAAAAAAAAAAAAAAAAAATAAGTTGCGTTAACTGTTCTTATTTTCTTGGATCTTTCTTTTTCTTTTGACCCTTTTTATTTGTATTTTTTCTTATTTTTCTTCTCTAAATTTTATTCAAAATTTCTGTTTTTGTTTTCATACGCCTAATTATTTTCCTTTTCATATATTTTCTTTTTATATATTTTCTAAATTTTACTTTTAAAATTTTATTATTTTCTTTCATTTTAATCTATTTTTCATTATGTTATTATACCTCACTCTAAATTTTATTTCTCAATGATCTTTTTATCTATATTCGCAATAACCATTTTCCCATTTTTGTAAAATGGACGTACTTGTCAAGTTCAAATATAATGTAAAACTGTCTGTTTAATCACAATATTTTTCATAAATTGTTATATTTTTAGACCTAAATGAAAGTTCGTTTGGCGCGATGGTAGACCTTGGGTGCCTCCTGAATGCAGGAGGTATCCTTTCCCGGCCGTGCAGATAGCTACTCTAAACCCAATATGTAAGTCGCACGGTCTGGGTTCTTCAGACCTCAGGCATCTTTGCACTAACCTACAGGGTTGATGTGCTCGGGCGCTATTGTAAAGAACCTTGCTTTCCCAACCAGGAATCGAACCGTGGATCTTCAACCTGGTCAGCCGACGCTATACCGTTGAGCTACTGAGACGAAATTGCATGCTATTGTCGTTGAAATGGACTGCAATGTGACTACTCTATCTCGAAAATTTCTTGACGAAATGTGGAAGGTACATTTCTTGTAGCTTACCCTGGTGCCTATCAAATTTTGTTACGATTCGGGAAAATCGAACTGGCCTTTCCCTTCAAGATGTTCCGCAAAAATCGTTAAAATATGAAATGAAAGACTAAGTATGTACAAAAGTGTGAATTAAGTATTTGTTTTGCATGCAATTTTGACGATAAGGTGATTGAAATAAAATAAAATCTGATGTGGGCAGCACATGACTTTCCCTGCAGACTTATTTATATCCACGTTCTCCTTATTTTAGTTAAATTTAATTTACTTTTAATTCAATTTTCGTTCTTATTTGGTAACTGGACTCATTTTCAAAGGTAGTGTAGAGAAAAAACGAATAAATTAAAATATCTCGAGAACGGCTAGTCCTAGTGTAATGCGGTTGGTCTTATTCTTTTCTTTGTTAAAAATTACGTATAAAACAAGCATTTAATGGATATATTTGAGCATAAGTAGTTTTTTATTTTAGAGTTTGTCGATTTTTAAGGGCCATTTTACAAAAAAAGACAGAGTTTTTTTCCGAATCGTACCAAAATATAATCAGCACCAGAGTAGCCTACAAGTAACATATCTACCAAATTTTGTAGAATTCGGTCCATTAGTTTTTCAGCTAGAGTGGATACAAGTTTTTGCAGGCCGTTTCGCAAAAAAAAGGCAGGTTCTTTTATCCCGAATCGTACCCAGAACTAATCAGCACCAGTTTCGCCCACAAGTGACTTACCTACCAAATTTTATGAAATTCGGTCCATTAGTTTTTTATTTAGAATGGACACAATATCTGCACACACAGACGTCACGTTAAAAATGGTATTTTCGTATTCTAGAGGTCTCGAAACGTGTAGATTTGTCGAAAACTCGAGTTGTGATTTTCGGCATGATTCCAATACTTTCCCTATACATTACCATGTATTGCAGGGAAAGTAACAATATCCCTGAATATAACAGTTGAAAGTTTATTTTATATGAAACTTTCGACAACAACACTAATATCCCAACTATTTAGGTTGAACCTTTCTCGATATATTTAAGATGTAATTTTAATTTTGAGAATCTGTCGATGTTTCGGAACGTGCTAAGTTGATAAAGGATTATGGTGAAAAGAAGGATGAAATTGAAAAGAAGGATGTATTAAAACTACGAACTGGATATAATGTCAAATAAGTATCGTTGCAATTTTGGGAAATTAAAATGACGAATCGTTCGGTTTTGGGTAGAAGCAATGCAGCAATTAGACGATGTTGGCAGGAATGGGTCCGGAATAGCAGATTTCAGCGGCAAGCGGGCAGCGGACGGCCTAGAGCGACGGCTGAACTGGAAGATAGAGCGATTGTCAGAGCAGCTGTGGCAGCACGAGATTCGTCGTTTCCAACCATCCAACGTGTGACAATCACGGAAGTGACCACTTGGACCATTAATAGAAGACTACGGGTGCGAAATCTATACTCGTGGCGCCAATTACGCCACCTACCATTGACCAATATGCACTGTCAACAGCGATTGCAATGGTGCCGGTCCCGATCAACGTGGAATTGTTCGGATTGGAAACGAATTGTCTTCAGGGATGAGTCCCGAAGACCAGCGCAGACGTGTCTGGAGGCAGCCCGGACATCGTCCGGATCCTGCTATTACTGTCACATGTCACACGGCCCGACAACAGGGAGTTATGGTTTGGGATGCCATTTCGTTTGATAGTCGGACCCCTTTAGTCTTCCGTGGCACCATCACAGCACAGCGGTACGTTGCCGACATTCTACGACCCGTTGTATTGCCATTCCTTTCGCGACATCACGGGCTAAATTTTCAGCAGGATAATGCCAGGCCACGTACGGCACGCCTCTCCATTCATTGTCTGCGTGCTTACGACATACTTTCTTAGCCTGCCAGATCCCCAGATCTTTCATTTATTGAGCACATTTTGGCTGAGATGGGCATTGCCTGCGACCATCCCAGAATGTAGACGAATTAGCTCGTCAATTGGAGGCCATTTGGAACGACATCCCCCAGAACACCATCCGGAAACTTTATGCATCAATGCCATGTCGGGTAACAGCTTGTATCAAGGTCAGAGGGGAACCAACGCCATATTGACGTGCTCACTTTGTGTAAATCTTTCAGCGCAATAAATCCAAATTTTACCAAATTTTGTTTCATTCCGATAATTATTTTTTGGTGCATCGATTTTTTTGTTTTAGAATGTATATTATATAAAGATGTATCTGATTGGCAAATAATTGATTTTAATTTTTAATTTTTAAAGGCAGGAAAAAACCCCATCATTTCTTGGAATAAATTTTGTCCTACTGGTTTAAAGTGCCCATAGTCTGCGTAGAAGCTTGGACAGCACTGACGATGAAACTTGAGTCTTCCTCGTGAAATCCTCTCGCGTTACAGCCACTTTAACAGCCTTTACCGAAAGTTACTTTAATATCTACGCCAAAGACGGAAAAAATCAAAGAAAAAATATTTTAATATTGCTAAGTAAAGGATTTGTAGTCATTAATTTAAAATGTATTTCATATGTTACTTTTCTTATATACATAATGTATAAGGAAAGTATTGTGACGGGGTCGATAATTCGAATTCTAGTTTTCGGCAGGAGAGCAAGTTTCAAGCATCCCTGATCACGAATCAAATATTTTTGAGGTGATGTCTGTGTGTGTCTGTGTGTGTGTGTGTGTGTGTGTGTGTGTCAGTGAGTTATGTGGAGACGATATCTCACAAACGAATGCAGCGATTCGAATGACATTTGGTACAAAAATCACAATCCGTGAATACTGGAAGCCTATTGTTTTTAAACGTAATCGAAACGTAATCGAGTGAAATTTTTAAAAAATCAAAACCTTTAATAAAATCACGCAAATAGACATTTCTTATGTAATTTTTCCTTAGAAAACGATTGACATAAACATTAGAACGCTAGGATGAAACGTTCTCGAGATATTGCACATTTTTCAAATAAATGTATCAAAAAATCCCATAAAATAAGAAAAAATATTAACTGTTGAGAAACATGCTCACTTTTCATATGACATGTTATGCGAGAAATTGGGTGACATCATTCTCGTGGATCTAGTTCGTTCCATTCATGAGAAATATACTTTGAGTAATACTTTTGTATTTGAACGCCAATAGTCATTTATCTGCTATAAGAATAACTTATTTCTCCGTCCATAAAGTTTGGGGAGATTTTGGCGACGAATTTGGCGGAATGTCGCCAACTGGGCGACTTTTTGAATTGTTGCCAAATTAACGAAAATCTCGCCAAATGGATAAAAATGACGCTAAATCAATGAAAATGACGACTAATTGTCGAAAATTCATTATCTTGGAAGGCATATAAGTATCTACTGTAAGAAAAACCTATTTTTTTTAATGTAAAAGTAGTAAATTCATTGTATTATATAAGGAAAGTCATGTGTTGCCCACATCAGATTTTTTTTATATTACATTCATTATTTGTTTCTCCTTTATTGTTAAATCCCTTTTATTAATTTGAAGATGTAAATTTAATTTAACTTCGCGCCGACTGCATTCTTCTTAAATATGAAAAGCGAGATGTGAAATAATGAAAATATATTTTCATATTTATAAAACTCTAGCACTTTCTTTCTCTTTAAGAATAATTTTTGAATCACACATTTTATTACACTACGCCTTAGTGAATCTTTTAATGCTGGAAGAGTTATGTAGATTTCCTTGTGTGAGCCAGTGGTTATCACACACGCAGGCATGGTGGAGAGCAGTGTTTCTCAAACTGGAGTAAATGTACCCCTGGGGTACATTAAAAAATTCAAGGGGTACTCCACACTTGTTATTTGGTAGTTCAGTGATTGGTAAAATAATTGATTTGAGTTCGAGAATTGAAGATATTTTATTAATATACTAGAAGGTATGCCGTCATATGACGGAATTCAAAATTTGAAAATATTAACTCCCATTTGTCGTCATTTTTATCAATTTGGCGACATTTTTAACGATTTGCCAACATTCTCACTAATTTGGTGATATTTTAACCAATTTGGCGAAATTAAAAAAATTTCTAGATTTGCCGCCAAATGGGATGGTTGGACTTGACAGACAAACATTATTCGAAATATAATTACAATACTATTCCCTTTAAAAAGGCAATTAATATCATTGATTTGGCATCATTTTTATCGATGGATTTGGCGTCATTTTCCTCAATTTTGCAACATTTAAAGAAATTCGCTAAGTTGGCGATATCTTGCCAAAATTTTCGCCAAGCGTTACCTAGAAATAGATAGATAAACAAACATATTGATCGAGGTATTTATATTATTACTTTCCTTATATACATAATGTATAAGGAAAGAATTGTGACGGGGTCGAAAATTAGAATTTGAGTTTTCGATGGGAGAGCACGTTTCAAGCATTCCTGATCACGAATCGAACATTTTTGAGGTGATGTCTGTGTGTGTGTGTATGTATGTGTGTGTGATGAGGTGAATTTTACACATAAATACAAAAATAGAACACATAAATACACTAAATATTACTCACCAATAGTTTCACTCAGCTCAACTGCGTTTTGTATAGTGGGATCCGATTGGACCTAAGTACATTGCATTCCCTAATTAAAGAATCACTTCCTTTATGTGGCCACTTAACAATTTATTAAAAGAACACATGAAATCTCAATGAACACTAATGACAAATATACACAATACAATTACTTCCCAATTACCCAAGCTTGACTTCGGGGTGTACGGTTAATTTTACATTAATTTGTATGTTTTTTTTTTAATTATCCAAAACTTGCATTTAATTACGTTTAAAGAAAAAACAAATTTTATTGGGTCAATATCCCATGAAGCTTAAAGTTACCCTTAAACACTGGAGATCACATCAAAATACCGTTACACATTACTTATACAACATTTAAAATCAAATATAATTCACCATACCTTCATTACAGAAGAAATGACACTCAAATGGGTACTGGTAGCAATCCCTCTGCGCATTGGAAAATGGGTGGCAATATTATTTGAAAGGCTAGTTCAGTATTGGACATTTCATAAATATTACTGTCAGTCTGAGCAGCTCGGTTGAGGTTAAACAGGCGACGAAAGTTCAGACAAGAATTATTCCGGAGATGGGCACACTGTCCACTTCAATTCTTCTCCTCTTAACGTTTGTTTATGCAAAGCGGTTCCTCAGAACTTGCGTACAGGCGTTACTGGACGATCAAGAGCAATTTCGTAAGCTATCATCGTCAGCAGGATCAGACCGGCTAAGGCTGAGACAGGGAATTCTCCACCTCCTAACGTTGGCTTAGGCCCAGCGGATCGTGAGAACTTGCGTACAGGCGCTACCAGAAAGTCAAGAGCAATTACGTTTCAGTAGAAATCATCTGCCACGGACCTCACTGAATCCATTCGATGACACCCAGTTGATGTTCGTCTGCTGCATAGGAGCCAGGGATTGATGCTCCGCAAACCTCCGTCCATGCAGTGCCACAGTTGCCACGGCTTGGATGTAGCTAAGGGAGCAAAGATCCCACACCACGCCGTTTAGAGGCAGAACTGTGTTGGACTGCGACACCCAAAAAAATGATGACTTTCTTTACTTCGCTGGTCGCCACCGCTCGAAGAATTGCGCCCTCGCGCTGAATTAGGCACTGGCTCGTTTGGCTACGAGTCGCCATACATCACCGGGCACACGCCGTCGGATCCTAGCAGAAAGCATTGGCCGCTCTAGATAGGGGCCACGGAGACCGTGCCTGAAATGCATCAAAGTGCATGCCGGATCGGGCTTCACAAAAAACACAAGTGCCACGCACTTGGAGTGCTATTCTCCCGAGATCAGAAAGGCATCTGAATTTTTGCATTTCTAAAAATCCCTCCAGAAATTTTAAAACGAGGGGAACGACAAAAAAATAGGGAGGAAGTCCCCCAATTCCCATTCGCTGTTTCCCAAGCGCAATAAAAAAAATCTGATGTGGGCAGCACATGACTTTCCCTGCAGACTTATATTCACGTTCTCTTTATTTCAATTAAATTTAATTCACTTTTAATTCAATTTTCGCTCTCATTTGATAACTGGACTTATTTTCAAAGGTGGCGTGGAGAAAATACGAAAAAACTAATATATCTCGAGAACGGCTAGTCCTAGTGTAATGGGGTTGGTCTTATTCTTTTCTTCGTTAAAAATTACGTATTAAAAAAGCATTTAATGGATATATTTGAGCATACGTATCTTTTTAGTTTAGATTTTGACAATTTTTGTGGGCCATTCTGCCAAAAAAAGCAGGTTATTTTTTTCTGAATCATACCAAAATCTAATCAGCACCAGGGTGACCTATACGTGACTCATCTACAGAATTTGGTGAAATTCGGTACATTAGTTTTTCAGCTAGAGTGGATACAAACTTCTGTGGGCCATTTTGCAAAAAAAGGCAGGTTATTCTTTTCCGAATCGTACCAAAATCTAATCAGCAACAGGGTAACCCACAAGTGACTCATCTACCGAATTTTGTGAAATTCAGTCCAGTAGTTTCTCAGTTAGAGTGGATACAAGCTTTTGCGGGCCATTTCGCAAAAAAAGGCGGGTTCTTTTTTTCCAAATCGTACCCAAAACTAATCAGCACCAGACTCGCTCACAAGTGACTTACCTACCAAATTTTGTGAAATTCGGTCCATTAGTGTTTTAGTTAGAGTGAATACAAAATCTGCTCAGACAGACACATGCACAGACGTCACGCTAAAAATGGGTTATTCGTATTCTATAGGTCTTGAAACGTGTAGATCCGTCGAAAAATCGAGTTGCGATTTTCGACATGATTCCAATACTTTCCCTATACATTACCATGTATTGCAGGGAAAGTAAAAATCTGATGTGAGCAGCACATGACTTTCCCTGCAGACTTATATTAACGTTCTTTTTATTTTAATTAAATTTATTTCACTTTTATTCAATTTTTGTTCTCATTCGGTAACCGGGCTTATTTTCAAAAGTGGCGTAGGGAAAGTACGAAAAACTAAAATATCTCGAAAACGGCTAGTCCTAGTGTAATGGGGTTGGTCTTATTCTTTTCGTCATTAAGAATTACGTATTTAACGGGCATTTAATGGATATATCTGAGTATACCTAGTTCTTTAGTTTAGATTTTGACGATTTTTGCGGGCCATTTTGCAAAAAAAGGCCGGTTATTTTTTTTCGAATCCTACCAAAATCTAATCAGCACCAGGGTAACCCACAAGTGACTTATCCACCGAATTTTGTGAAATTCGGTCCATTAGTTTTTCAGTTAGAGTGGATAAAAATTTTTCGGGCCATTTCGCAAAAGAAAGCGGTTCTTTTATCCCGAATCGTACCCAAAACTAATCAGTACCAGCCCCGCCCACAAATGACTTACCTACAAAATTTTGTGAAATTCGGTGTATTAGTTTTTTAGTTAGAGAGGATACAAAATCTGCACAGACAGACAGACACACAGACACACACACAGACGTCACGCTAAAAATGGTTTTTTCGTATTCTAGAGGTCTTGAAACGTGTAGATCCGTCGAAAACTCGAGTTGCGATTTTCGACATGATTCCAATACTTTCCCTATACATTACCATGTATTGCAGGGAAAGTAAAAATCTGATGTGGGCAGCACATGACTTTCCCTGCAGACTTATATTAACGTTTTCTTTATTTTAATTAAATTTATTTCACTTTTAATTCAATTTTCGTTCTCATTCGGTAACCGGGCTTATTTTCAAAGGTGGCGTAGGGAAAGTACGAAAAACTAAAATATCTCGAGAACGGCTGGTCCTAATGTAATGGGGTTGGTCTTATTCTTTTCGTCGTTAAAAATTACGTACTAAAGCATTTAATGGATATATTTGAGCATACGTAGCTTTTAGTTTAGATTTTGGCAATTTCTGCGGGCCATTCTACAAAAAATGGCAGGTTATTTTTTTCCGAATCGTACCAAAATCTAATCAGCACCAGGGTGACCTATACGTGACTCATCTACCGAATTTTGTGAAATTCGGTCCATTAGTTTTTCAGCTAGAGTGGATACAAGCTTTTGCGGGCCATTTCGTAAAAAAAGGCGGGTTCTTTTATTCCGAATCGTACCCAAAACTAATCAGCACCAGCCCCGCCCACAAGTGACTTATCTACAAAATTTTGTGAAATTCGGTCCATTAGTTTTTTAGTTAGAGTGGATACAAAATCTGCACAGACAGACAGACAGACAGACACACAGACAGACAGACACACAGACAGACACACAGACACACACACAGACGTCACGCTAAAAATGGTTTTTTCGTATTCTAGAGGTCTCGAAACGTGTAGATCCGTCGAAAACTCGAGTTGTGATTTTCGGCATGATTCCAATACTTTCCCTATACATTACCATGTATTGCAGGGAAAGTAAAAAGCGGTTCAAATTTTGCTTCACACCATTGGGCTGCAAAGAGAAGCTCATTTTTTTATGCGCTCCACTAAAATCCAAGAACCGGAGGGCTTTCTACAACCGGGTGGTCCAAGGACCGGGCCCCGACGCAAGCCACTCCTGACAGGGCTATAAATTTTCAGAGATTTGTAGCTCAACTTTGACATTTTGCTGCATTAATTCTCTGACTATTTACCATCCATGTCAAATGCGCATACAACCAAAGGCGCCAAACATCCCAATTTCTTCTGTGCAGAGGCATAGCTATATACATCATACAAAACCATTATATACATTTCAAGTACATTACAATTGCCCTTTTTCCTCCCAGGGTTACGTATCAAAAATCTGATGTGGGCAGCACATGACTTTCCCTGCAGACTTATATTAACGTTCTCTTTATTTTAATTAAATTTATTTCACTTTTAATTCAATTTTCGTTCTCATTCGATAACCGGATTTATTTTCAAAGGTGGTGTAGGGAAAGTAAGAAAAACTAAAATATCTCAAGAACGGCTAGTCCTAGTGTAATGGGGTTGGTCTTATTCTTTTTGTCGTTAAAAATTACGTATTAAATCAGCATTTAATGGATATATTTGAGTATACCCAGTTTTTTATTTTAGATTTTGGCAATTTTTGCGGGCCATTTTGCAAAAAAAGGCAGGTTATTTTTTTCTGAATCGTACCAAAATCTAATCAGCACCAGGGTGACCTATACGTGACTCATCTACCGAATTTTGTGAAATTCGGTCCATTAGTTTTTCAGCTACAGTGGATACAAGCTTTTGCGGGCCATTTCACAAAAAAGGCGGGTTCTTTTATTCCGAATCGTACCCAAAACTAATCAGCACCAGCCCCGCCCACAAGAGATTTACCTACAAAATTTTGTGAAATTCGGTCCATAAGTTTTTTAGTTAGAGTGGATACAAAATCTGCACAGACAGACAGACACACAGACAGACAGACAGACAGACACACAGACACACAGACACACACACAGACGTCACGCTAAAAATGGTTTTTTCGTATTCTAGAGGTCTCGAAACGTGTAGATCCGTCGAAAACTCGAGTTGTGATTTTCGGTATGATTCCAATACTTTCCCTATACATTACCATGTATTGCAGGGAAAGTAAAAATTTAGAAATGCAGCATAACAGTGTGCGTGTCAGTGAGTCTGTGGAGACGATATCTCACGAACGAATGGAGCGATTCGAATGAAATTTGGTACAAAATTCACTATCTGTGAATACTGGAAGCCTATTGTTTTTACAAACAATCAAATGTTCAGAACCTCACTAAATTTTCAAGTGAAATTTTGAAAAAATCATTAAAAAATCAAAATCTTTAATAAAGTTACGCAAATAGACATTTCTTATGCAATTTTTCCTTAGAAAATGACGATTGACACACACTTTAGAACGCTGGCATTAACCGTTCTCGAGATATTGCACATTTTTCAAATTAATTTATCAAAAAATCCTATAAATTAAAAGAAAATGTTAACTGTTGAGAAACATGTTCACTTTTCATATGTAATATCATGCGATAAATTTGGTGATATCATACTCGCTGATCTCGCTCGTTCCATTCATGAGAAAAGATACTTTGAGTAATTCTTTTGTATTTGAACGCCAATAGTCATTTATTTGCTGTAAGAATAACTTATTTCACTGTCCATAACGCTTGGCGAGATTTTGGCGACGTAGGCGGAATGTCGCCAACTTGGCGCCTTTTTCAAATTTTGCAAATTAACGAAAATCTCGCCAAATGGATAAAAATGTCGCAAAATCAATGAAAATGACGACTAATTGAGGAAAATTCAATATCTTAGAAAGAATATAAGTATCTACTATAAGAATAACAACTTTTTAACTGTAAAAGTAGTAAATTCATTGCATTCTATAAGGAAAGTCATGTGCTGCCCACATCGGATATTTTTTGAAATACTAGAAGAGTAGTTCGTCGTAAGATGGAGCAAAGTTGCAAAAATGATCTCCATTTGCAGTACTTGCGTTTCGAATATCCACAGACATATGCGAACCACGCAGGACTTCCATGCAATATTATTATTTCCTACACGACTTTCTATCTAAATATTCATACTGCACCATCCAATAACGAAACGCAAATAATTGGACACCCCCTTAAAACTGTAGAGTCCAAAGTGGGGTACGCCATGAAAATTTTATATTTTATTGCTGTCTCATACGTAGTATTGAGGAAGTATTGTTTTTTTTTTCAAGAAAATTTCCAATTTCATGATTTTGATACCAATATATGTTTTATGACATCCTAAGCATGAGTTGTCTGTCTGTCTGTGGTCGATTTCTGTTGTACACAATAGTGGCCACAAATATTAATGGATTTTCACGAAACTTTATTTCCGGTTTTTTTTATCAACCTAGAATTAGATAGAATTTTTAAACATTCTATCAAAAATTTCGAAATTTATTTGAAATTATATATTTTTTTAACGTGGCAGCATAAAACAAAATTTGACATTATCATGCATAAAAGGTTTATTTCTGGCTCAATGATAAATAGACTTCATAGTTTCAATCATTGTGATAAAATAGCCCCGACACAATTTTCTGCTCGTGACGCCATCAACCCCCCTCAGAGCGAGGGGAGTGGAATTACCCGACGCAGGGGTGCATTGTTAAGTATGGTATCTGTGAGACCAGGTTGGCTAAGATTTAGCGGAGACAGTTTTATGATGACTATTTACGATATCTGCAATGTTTGACAATAGCATCAGACTTAAGGACGCCAGTTTTATGACGCCCTGACCCGAAAGGTCAAAGTAGGCAATAAAAGTTGGAAGCCAAGGTGAAGCCGTGAGCGTGGTTGAGATGTGAACCAATGTTCAGAATGTCTGGTGGCATTGCCCTAACGGCGGATCAATTAGAGTGACAAGAGGCGTGTCAGACCGCAGGCAAAAGAGGCAGCAACCAAGAAGTTCTAGAAATATGTATAACAGAAGATAAGTGACAGCAGAGTAGACATAGTGACAAGTTGAGAGTGCGAGAGATGCCAATATAGTGTCCACAAGGATTCTACAGAAATGTCCTGATATGGAATTCAACGAAATGAGCAGAAGCAGTACGAGTTGGAGCCCAAGATATAGAGTTAAGACTAGTACGATACTCTGATGCAAGAATTGTGGTCAATGGCCAAAGCCGAACGTGAAGGTATGTGCCCATTAATGATTGCTGAAGTTCATAAACGCATTCTAGGCATTTTAATTAACTGGTTTCACATTGTCTCTCTCCGCCGCAATTAATGAATAATTGTTGTAATTATTTTAATAATTAATATGTATTTAAATAAATGTTTATGTTAAAGTGAAAATGTACTCTGCATGTAATAATTTAATTTACGTCTTTTTCCTGCACCACAGTATCAATCGAGATATTTTTCTGAAGCTCTTCAAGTGAAAGGTAGCACACTATAATTGTAATCATTTGGATCCATGATACCAAGTTTTCAAAAATTTTCTTGTAAAATCTGAAAAGGACAAAGCTACTAATCCGGATTCATGTAGGAGAAAGTCGAGTTGAGTCACACTCCAGTTTATTTTTGCATTCTATGCCTGAGACAAGTTTTATATTAGCAGAAAAAAAAGAAAATTTATTAAAAAATGACAAATATTAAGGTAAAATAATTCTTACATAACACGATCATGAACACAATGAAATTATGGTTTTATAAATGTTAATTTACTAAAATGCCCGTTTAGAGCGAAAATCATTCTTGCAATACGGAGAATCTTTTTCCTGATGTGAAGATTCTGTGCTAGAACCAACGTCCGTTTAGAACAATAAATGAAAATAATTTCTAATATGTATTTAGCATAGGGGTACGCGGTAAAAACAGATTGGTGGTCACTGATTTAGAAGACTGAAATTTCGCACCCTTGTAATATTAAACATTGGACAAAAACTAGCAAAGTCAATTTTCAATTTAAGCAACCACTACCGACACTAATAAGTTCAATGCATCATCAATAAAATAAAATTTAATTGTTTTGATTTTTTTTTAATTTTCTCTATCTTTAATAAGTTTAAATACTAGTTCATGAAATAAATTTCAAATTAAAGCATGGAAAAAATCTTAAATAGTTTTTTTCTCAAATTTTACAAAAATTTTATTGAAAAATCGATATCATGGGTGCAAATAGTTGCAATTGGCGTGCTACCCTTCACTTTATAGGGCTTGCAGAAATCTTACGATTGATAACATATTAGACAATGAACCAGCCGGGAAGGTCAGTAGCTCGCCACGGGATGGTGGTGGTGGTGGTGGGGGGGGGGGGGGGTTAATGATGTTACGAACAAATTATATAACTGCTATTTTTACTTTCCTTATATACATAATGTAAAAGGAAAGTATTGTGACGGGGTCGAAAATTCGAATTCGAGTTTTCGACGGGAGAGCACGTTTCAAGCATCCCTGACTACGAATCAAACATTTTTGAGATAATGTCTGTTTGTGTATGTGTGTGTGTGTGTGTCAGTGAGTCTGTGGAGACGATATCTCACGAACAAGTAGAGCGATTCGAATGAAATGTGGTACAAAAATCACAATCCGTGAATACTGGAATCCTATTGTTTTTAAATGTAATCGAATGCTCAGAACCCCCATAAATTTTCGACTGAAATTTTGAAAAAAAAATCATCAAAAAATCAAAACATTTAATAAAGTTACACAAATAGACATTTCTTATGTAATTTTTCCTTAGAAAACGATTGACATAAACTTTAGAACGCTAGCATGAACCGTTCTCGAGATATTGTACATTTTTAAAATAAATTTATCAAAAAATCCCATAAATTAAAAAAAATATATTAACTGTTGAGAAACATGTTCACTTTTCATATGCAATATCGTACGATAAATTTAGTTATATCATTCTCGTGTGTTTAGTTCGTTTCATTCATGAGAAAAGATACATTGAGTAATACTTTTGTATTTGAAAGCCACTAGTTTTTTATCTGCTATAAAAATAACTTACTTCTCCGTTCATAACGTTTGGCAATATCTTGGAGCCGAATTTGGCGGAATGTCGCCAGCTTGGCGACTTTTTTAAATGTTGCCAAATTAACGAAAATTTTTCCAAATGGATAGAAATGACACTAAATCCATGAAAATGACGACTTAATTGACGAAAATTCAATATCTTGGAAAAAATATAAATATCTACTATAAGAAAAACCTATTTTTTTATTGTAAATGTAGTAAATTCATTGCATTATATAAGGAAAGTCATGTGTTGCCCACATCAGATTTTTTACAACAATGATTGAAACTATTAAGTCTCGTGATTGAGCATTAAATAAATTCTGTTATGCATGATTATGCAAAATTTTGTCCAATGCTACCATGTTATAAAAATATAAATATTCGAAATAATTCGAAGCGTTTGCTTGAATTAAAAAAATCTTATCTAGTTCTAGATGTTTTGATAACACATTCGGATATAAAATTTTGTGAAAATCCATTAAAATTTGTGGCTTTTATCCTGTACGCAAGAAATCGATCACAGACAGACAGACATCACTCCAAAAGTAGTCAAAACGTTTTCAGGGGGTCTTAAAGCATACATTGGCATTACATTCTTTAATGTGACAATGCCGCAATACTTTCCTTACACATTATACTATTTATTTAAAGAAAGTAATTAGAAAACAAAATAATCAAAGATTTCTTATGAAGTTACCTACATTTCAAAAAGCAGTGTGGAAAGACTATTACATTTTGTGAAAACAATATTTTCGCTATACTGTGTTACATAGTATTAAAAATGAGTTTGAATATGTAGCGAAAGTCCCGTAATGTCTACATCAGAACTTTTATTTTAACCCTGAAACTCGCAGACGATTCTTTTATCTCCAATTCTTTTTCCTGATACTCAAAAACTCCAGTTATAAAGATTCAAAACAGAGATTTGAGAGAACATTAAAATTGCTTAACGATCCAGGTTCTAATTTATTTTCAGAACAATATTTGTTTCAAATCCCAGAAGAGTGTTGGTTTTAAATCAAAAGTAATGCTCGAGATATAAAGGGACGTTTATTAGAAACATCGGAAAATATCTGCTTCTGTAGAGTCGGAAAAAGTGCAGAAGTAATAAAGGTGAAATCGTAAACTCCCTTTCAAAAATGTTTGTTTTAGAATATTGGCGACGATAAAAGATTATAGTGGATTCCACATTTCTGCAGGGTTCAAGGTCACCCATAGGGGGACGGATACCACTCAAATGGGGGGAATAGGGGATCTAGATCACGAATATTTTTTCAGGGAAGGAAAGACGTGAAAAATTAGCAAAATGAGGAAGACCAAATATGATGGGAGCCAGTGATAAATGCTTGTAAGGGGACCCGTAATGTGGCTGGAGTAAAGATCTCCTAGAGCCAAGATTTAAACCAAGCTTCATTGGAGTCTCAAGGAGCCAATGATGCGAAGATGGGACATCGCACAGAGGAGCCTCCAATGAGAGCAAGGAGGGCGTATCTTGACCTCAGGCCAAATGATGTGGCCACAAGGAGAGAAAGTCAACGAATATATAGGAATGATGATTCAAGTAATTTTTATTTAAAGTAGCCAGTAATCCCTCGTATGGCATGTCTCCGAGGGGGAAGTCGGGGGCAGCTCGCACTCTAGCTCTGTGATTTAGCGTGCCATTCAGGCTTGTCCTGGTTGGAGTTGTCGGGTGGCGTCGTATGCTCCTTCGTCCGATTCATGCTGGTGGTGTAATGATCTTTGGTTTGTACCTCTGGTCCTCCGTCTGCTGGGGGAAAAATAATCCGGGGACCTCAGCTGCCGATGACTCAGGCAGGGGAGGCAATTGTGGAACTGACGAGGTGGACCCCCAGACTCTTCCAGGTGGTTGGATCTCACTGACTGTGGCTATTCATGCCCTGAGCCTAGTTGTGACCTGCGACTGGAGTCGGGCTTGGCAGGTGTTTTCCGGACCCTACCCGGTGATATCCAGTCAGGCTTCGCGACTGCGGCTGCGGCTTTGCTGGAGAAGAGATTGTTAGACTGGCGCTGCATATCCGTCTTGCGTAAACCGGTAAGTTCGGTCGCTTGGGTATGTTGGTATGAATTTCAAGTAGCGAGGAGAGCGGTTGTGGATAGACTGGAATGAGAATTCAAGCATTGTTGTTCATCAAAATGATTATCAAAAAATGATGAGAGAGAGTCGTGATTATACAGAATGATAATGCAATAATAGTTAAGAGAGTAGTGTTTTCAAGCAGTGTAGTGAGACGTTATTTTAAATATTAAAATGCTTTCAAAAAAGGACAAATTTGACTTTAAAATGTTAGAAAAAGAAACGGCAACAATTCTAGTCATGCTGGGCAACAGACCCGACAAACAGAGGTACGTGCAAGTCTGATTATATATTAGGTCAGTTGTTGATTTTGGAATAATATTCTGAAGACATAACCTCACACGATTCTTATCTTCTCCTTATGCGTTTATTAATAAGTTGATTCAATTTTAATCATAGCAATAAGATGTGTGAATTAAAAAATTATTTTTTTTTAAAGTTAAAATTGTGGAATTTAATGTGTAGTGGTTTTGAATTAATGACAATGTTAAGGAATTCTTGCAAAGAGGTGCGGCGAATTAAATGCACGAACAATACGGTTCACGACCACTATTAATTAAGATTATTAAATTAATCCACAAAATGGGATTATATTCATAAAAGAAATAAACCCCAATTAAATGTTAATTTTATTACCACAATAAGGAAAAGTCCGTGAGTGCATACGTTAGGTCTATCTATAGTAAAGTGATTATTCCCGATCGACTAAGAGATTTCAGTGCCCCCAGTGGATAATTAAAAATATCTGATGTGGACAGTCCATGACTTTCCCACAGACTCAAATTCATTTTTACTTTCCTTATATACGTACATAATGTATAAGGAAAGTATTGAGACGGGGTCGAAAATTCGAATTCGAGTTTTCGACTGGAGAGCACGTTTCAAGCATCCCTGATCACGAATCAAACATTTTTGAAGTGATGTCTGTGTGTGTGTGTGTGTGTATGTGTGTGTGTCAGTGAATTTGTGGAGACGATAACTAACGAGCAAATAGACCGATTCGAACAAAATTTGGTACAAAAATCACAACCCGTAAACACCGAAAGCCTAGTGTTTTTATACGCAATCGTTTTTATACGCAATGTTCAAAACCCCCTTAAATTTTCGAGTGAAATTTTGAAAAAAATCGTTAAAAAATCAAAACCGCTAATAAAGTTAGGCAAATAGACATTTTTTCATTAGAAAACGATTGGCATAAATTTTAGAACGCTAGCATGAACCATTCTCGAGATATTGCACATTTTTTAAATAAATTTATCAAAAATTCCCCATAAATTAAAAAAATATATATATTAACTGTTGAGAAACATGTTTTCTTTTCATATGTAATATCATGCGATAAATTGGGTGACATCATTTTCGTGTACCTAGCTCGTTCCATTCATGAAAAAAAAAATTTGAGTAATACTTTTGTATTTGAACGCCAATAGTCATTCATCTGCTGTAAGAATAACTTATTTCTTCGTCCATAACGGTTGGCGAGATTTTGGCGACGAATTTGGTGGAATGTAGCCAACTTAGCGACTTTTTTAAATGCTAAATTAACGAAAAACTCGCCAAATGGATAAAACTGACGCCAAATCAATGACGACTCATTGATGATGACGACATGGAAAATGACGACTCATTGACGAAAATTCAATATCTTGGAAAGAATATAAATAACTACTATAAGAATAATCTATTTTTTTTTTACTGTAAAAGTAGTAAATTCATTGAATTATATAAGAAAAGTCATGTGCTGTCCACATCAGATTTTTTTCTTTAATAATTCATTACATTGAGTTCCGTTGCACAAAATAGCACGCATACTTATTTGAAATGATACTGTTTGTGCAGTTTTCATTCAATTTTCGTTTTCGGTTTGTATTCTCAAATTGTGAAAATAATTAATCGGCATTTTTTCACAGTGGTAGGACAGAGTTCAGAATATAGTGAGATAAAAACAAATTGAAAGGTAAAATGATTTTGAATGCGTAGGAATGAATATCCCTTATTGTTTCAGTTCTACTTTGCATTTGCGCTAATAATTTATTCTCACAAAATTGACAGTTTAGATAAATACTTTCCTCTTTTCGTCATTGAAACACATATTTAACGACTTTCATAGCGACCCGGTTGTTACATTAAAAAAAAATCTGATGTGAGCAACACATGACTTTCCTTATATAATGCAATGAATTTGCTACTTTTACAGTTAAAAAATGTTTTTCTTATAGTAGATACTTATATTCTTTCCAAGATATTGAATTTTCTTCAATGAGTCGTCATTTTCATTGATTTAGCGTCATTTTTATCACTTTGGAGAGATTTTTGCTAATTTGGCAACAATAAAAAATGTCGCCAAGTTGAAGACATTTCGCCAAATTCGTCGCCAAAATCTCGCCAAGCGTTATGGACGGAGAAATAAGTTATTCTTACAGCAGATAAATGACTATTGGCGTTCAAATACAAAAGTATTACTCAAAGTATCTTTTTTCATGAATGGAACGAGCTAAAACCACGAGAAAAATATCACCAAATTTATCGCATGGTATTACATATGAAAAGTGAACATGTTTCTCAATAGGAAATATATCTTTTTTATTTTATATAACTTTTTGATAATTTTTTTTTAAAATGTGGAATAACTCGAGAACGATTCATGTTAGCGTTCTAAAATTTAAGTCAATCGTTTTCTAATGAAAAATTACATAAAAAATGTCTTATTTGCCTAACTTTATTAGCGGTTTTGATTTTTTGACGATTTTGTCAAAATTTCACTCGAAAATTTAAGAGTGTTCTGATCATTCGATAGCGTATAAAAACAATAGGCTTCCAGTGTTTATGGATTGTGATTTTTGTACTAAATTTCGTTCGAATCGGTCCATTCGTTCGTCAGTTATCGTCTCCACAGTCTCGCAGACACACATACAAACACATACATACTTTCACACATACACACACACACAGACATCACTTCAAAAATGTTTGATTCGTGATCAGGGATGCTTGAAACGTGCTCTCCCGTCGAAAATTCGAATTCGAATTTTCGACCCCGTCACAATACTTTCCTTATACATTATGCATATAAGGAAAGTAATAAGCGGAAACCAAATGTTCAAATGTGGGGATATGAAAAAGAAGTTATTTTAACATAATTACTCTTTATTTAAATATTTAGGTTTAAAAAGATAATATTTGTTTAGGAAATATTACAACTTATATCACAGTGCGTATTGTATAACTCCGCCTATGTTTTGTATTTGCAATAATCCTCCAAATTTACCTCATAATGCGAGTCCACTTTACCGTGGCTGAAAAATTACATATTGATCATCAACCACAAGTTTATGCTTTTTAAATTATATTCAGTTATGCAACAGCCGATCATTAACATATATTTTCAGCAATAATTATTCATTTTTAATAACGATTAATTTCTAATAATAGTTAATATTTAATTAATTTAAAATGATCCGTAATTCCTCTTATAGAAATGACGTATGAGGTGATGTGAGACCAATTTATTACAGAATATCAGCAGGATCTGTGTTCGAGCTTTTGTAAAATATAGTTTTATTGGCACATGCATTTGTTATGCATTTATTTTGCCTTAATGCTCTTTGGCTTGGCTAGGGCTATTTTTCACTTAAGTCGATGTCTGTCTCACAATTTCTTGTGATCTCGTGGCAATTATATTTTAGATCTACATGTCCGTGTCTGAACTAACATTTTTTATTCGTTATCGTTTTCCAGGCATACAAAAATTTTCCCAACCCTAACATCAGTGTAGGGCGACAAATCTTCCAGTGCTATGATTAAACTCTTAATTTAATTTTACTTTGATTCGGGAAACCACGCCTTCCCCGATTTTCAATGGCCTTGTTTTTAACACTTTACAACAAAGTTGAAAAGTGTTTATGACTTTGTTCATTCTGTCTGTCTGTCTGTCTGTCTGTCTGTCTGTCTGTCTGTCCGTTAGCACGATAACTGCCGTAAAAATGAGTTTATCAAAATGAAATTTTAGTATGTTGTTCAGTCGGTCTGTAGGACCTATGGGAATATAAATAAATAATATCACCCAATTAGTTTTTTATTGAACCCGGGTTGAAAAAATGAAATACATTGAACCCTATGGGACCTAATTTTTCAAACATTTTTTAAGTAAATTTAAAATTCACGAATTGCTTCGAAATTTTTAGGAAATATTCACATATCCCATAGAATATATTTATCCCATAGAATATGTAAAAAAAATTCAGTAAAATATGTTAAGTAGTTTTTTAATTAAAAAAAATATTTAATATAGGGAAAAATACAAATTCAATTAAATTCTGACTTTGGGATATCTTCCAGAAAGAAAAGAAAGAGATATTATATAATAAATATCTCCCCATTTGTTTAAACGTTTTGCATATGGGAGTGGCTTCATATTTTAAAGTAAATTTGGTAGATAACAATTTTTCTTTTTTTTTAAATTTTATATAACTCTTCATGATAAATTTATTTGATGGCATTTTAAATGCACTTCCCTACGTCCTAGAGAGTTAAAATTTGGTACACAGCTTAAATTTGTTGAACATTTTATTCGACAAAAATTTGATGGATCTTTAAATATAGATCATACATTTTTTTCGAAATGGCCTGAAAATAATCCCCGTTCACTTCTATAAATCATTGTTGTAATATTGTTAAAAATTCTGATGTGGACAACACATGTCTTTCTCTGCAGACTCATATTCGTTCTCTTTATTTATTCAATGATAATTTGAGTTTATCTGCACAACATAAGTATTTTAAATGACATTGAATTTACACGTTAAACTTAAATTTGGTTCTCATTTGATAGCTGGACTTATTGTCAAAGGTGGCGTAGCGAAAACGCGAAAAAACTAGAATATCTCAAGAACGGCTAGTCCTAGAGTAATGGGGTTAGTCTTATTCTTTTTGTTGTCAAAAATCACATAAAAAATAGGAATTTAATTGATATAATTGAGCACACGTAGTCTTTTATTTTTATATATAACGATTTTTGCTGGCCATTTCGCAAAAATAGCCCATTCCTTTTTCCCGAATCGTACTAGAATAACCTACAAATGACTTATATACAAAATTTTGTTAAATTTGGTATATAAATCACTTGTCGGTTATTGAAATATTATACACCAAATTTTGTTAAATTTGGTTCATTAGTTTTTAGCTAGAGTGGATAAAGGCAATTTCTGCGGCCATTTCGCAAAGAAGGCAGATTCTTTTATTACGAATCGTACTATAATCTAATGAACATCAGGATTTCCCACAAAACACATACCTACCAAATTGTATGAAATTCGGTCCATTAGTTTTTCAATTAGAGTGGATGTAATATCCACACAGACACACAGATACACCCTTACACACACAGACGTCTTCCTAAAAGTAGTTTTTTCGTGTTCTAGAAGTCCCAAAACGTGTAGATCCTTTGAAAATTCGAGTTCCGATCTTCGGCACGATTCCAATACTTTGAGTACATACACATACACATATATATTATCTGTGTATTATCTGTGTATCTAAATTCCGTGCCTATGCAATTACAATAGTTGTGATTTTAAATGATCCCTAAACTTTTATTATTTCTTCAAGGAAGCCTAATTTTAACATATGCAGAATGCAAATATCTCAAGCGATTGTAAGATGAATTACATAAGAATTGCTGAATTTTTTTCACACAAAATTATTTAGCTCTGGAGTCTGGAATACAAGTTATATGAATGAAATATTCATTGATTTTGCATAAAGAATCAGATGATTTATATTTCGATACAGTTTTAAATATTTAAGTATAATAAATTACTGTAGTACTGTGATAATGTAAAAGATATTACCACTGAATGAATCACATTTTAGAAATTTTTAAATGAAATTACATTTCAGTTGGAAAGTGTTTCATAATCAATGCGTATGCATGATTGATCTTTCTTGTTTATCATATTTTGGGATTGGTCCTGATTCGACCCGCCTTTTTGATGGATCTTGGTCGAGTCTTGTTCGGAAGCGTCGCCATCATGACTTCTCCGTCTGATGGAGTCATTGCAAATTCGTGAAATTATGGGTTTCTTCGGGCAAACTGTCAATCTTAGACTAACGCGCCTATCTTTTGTTCAGTTTGTTTGAATTAAAAATTGGTATCACACTGGTATACAAATTGCAAATCCGATGTCATTTTGAAATTAATATCGATTTTCCAGGATTCGTTTCTTATTCTTCGATCCAAACGGTCTGACATTTCAAAAAGGTTCGCGACAGTGCCACATAATTTAGACTGGAACCCAGTGTGGAGGGGGGGGGGCATCTACAGGGACCGTATCCTCCTTCCTTTACCATCAACCTCTCAGAAGGACTTATGGACCCACCTATTTAACGTGTCCGTACTCCACAGGGACAGTTTAGACATAACCGGGAATAGAACTTGGGTCCTCACGCGCTAACTAGTGGACTATACCACACCTTCAGGGTCTATTTTTATGAAAAAAAATCTGATGTGGGCAACACATGACTTTCCTTACATAATGTAATGAATTTACTACTTTTACAGTAAAGAAAATAGGTTTTTCTTATAGTAGATACTAATATTCTTTCCAAGATATTGAATTTTCGACAATTAGTCGTCATTTTCATTGATTTAGCGTCATTTTTATCCATTTGACGAGATTTTCGTTAATTTGGCAACATTTCAGAAAGTCGCCAAGTTGACGACATTCCGCCAATTTCGTCGCCAAAATTTCGCCACGCGTTATGGACGAAGAAATAAGTTATTCTTACAGCAGATAAATGATTATTGGCGTTCAAATACAAAAGTATTACTCAAAGTATCTTTTTTCATGAATGCAACGAGCTAGATCCACGAGAATGATGTCACCCAATTTATCGCATGATATTACATATGAAAAGTGAACATGTTTCTCAATAGGAATTTTTTTTTAATTTTATATGACTTTTTGATAATTTTTTTGAAAAATGTGCAATATCTCGAAAACGGTTCATGTTAGCGTTCTAAAATTTATGTCAATCGTTTTCTAATGAAAAATTACATAAGAAATGTCTATTTGCGTGACTTTATTAGTGGTTTTGATTTTTTGACGATTTTTTCAAAATTTAATTCGAAAATTTAGGGGGGTTCTGAACATTCGATTGCGTATAAAAACAATAGGCTCCCTGTGTTTGCGGATTGCGATTTTTGTGCCAAATTTGGTTCGAATCGGTCCATTCGTTCGTCATTTATCGTCTCCACAGACCACACACACACACACACACACACACACATCACTTCAAAAATGTTTGATTCGTGATCAGGGATGCTTGAAACGTGCTCTCCCGTCGAAAACTCGAATTCGAATTTTCGACCTCGTCACAATACTTTCCTTATACATTATGTATATAAGGAAAGTAATAAAAAATAAAGGAATTTTAGTTTATTGAGAATGTCACGTACTGACATATCAGATTTTTTATTTTAACCCTGAAACGCTCAGACTATTATTTTATTCTAATAACCCTATTGAGATACCCATAAATCCAGTTAAAAAGATTCCAAACAGAGATATGAGAGAACATCAAAATTGGTTAAGGATCCGGTTTTCAATTTATTTCTGAGCAATGCTTCTTTAGAAGCTCACAAGAGCTTTAGCTTTAAACTATAAAAAATGTTCGATATATAAAGCGACTTGCATTAGAAGAGTCCGAAAATATATATTTGTATCTGTGATGTCTGATAAAATGTGTCGGATAAAATTTAGTTTTAAAACCTCTTTTGTTTGTCATTTGGGAACTTATCTCATTTTAAAACGACGATAACTGGGGAAAATTACGCACAAGCAAAAAATTAATAAATATCTGGAGACTGGTTTATCCTAAAGAAATACAGAAATAACGTTGGTCTTACTTCTTCATCGTCAAAATTTAAGCATGAAACAAGCATTTAATCAATGCATTTAAATTATTATTTTTTATTTTTTAGATTTTGTCAATTTTTTTCTCGCCACTTCACACACGCACACATACATACATTTATATACAGGGTGTCCCAAAAACATTAATCTCGGCTTTTATTCCTTAAATATTGATCTTAGACATATATAACAAATTACAACGTTGCGTAAAATAAGGTACAGAATTTTATGAAATCGATTAAAATGTTCAAGAGGATTAAATTATAAGAAATACAACATTCAAATTTTTATACGGTCCCCGTACAAAAACATTTCCAATGAGTAAAATGTGCCTCATGCACTAATAAGGTGATGTACAAAATTTCAACATTTTATCATAAAAAGTACCAGAAATATGTTGAAACAAAGTTGGTGAAGGATTAATCACAAATTGAAATGTAAATGTTTACAGCAAGAGTGCAAATGACGCAACACAGAAATGCATCATAGGCAAATAATATCTGCCTCTTATCTTTAATGGAACTTTGACATGGATGGAAAGCATTTTGAACAAGCTTTGTAACCTTTGTGTAAAGTTATTTCTACACAGTGTAGATACTTTTGTACCAATAAGTAACAAAATTATTATTTATTTATGTAACCATTGTTTCTTTCGCAATATGTGTATGACCCCTGAAAGGCGATCTGCCGACATGATGTTTCCCCTCTGAGAACCCATGTGAATGCATCGAAAAGTGGTTTAAATCAGCATTTTTGCCTCTTCGTATCTCTTGGATACATTGCACACAAAGATACACTAACAGAATCCATGCTGAAAATGTTTTCCTTTTATTCTACAGAGCTCAAAACGTGTAGAATCGTCGAAAATTCAGGTTTTGATTTTCGGAAAGGTTCCAATACTTTCCCTATACATGTCCCTCGCATCTTTTTGGAAAATCTCCAGTAAAATTATTCAATATTTGTTTTCCCATGTTATTGTATAAAAAATCTGATGTGGGCAGTACATGACTTTCCCTGCAGACTTATATTAACGTTCTCTTTATTTTAACTAAATTTATTTCACTTTTAATTCAATTTTCGTTCTCATGCGGTAACCGGGCTTATTTTCAAAGGTAGCATAGGAAAAGTACGAAAAACTAAAATATCTCGAGAACGGCTAGTCCTAGTGTAATGGGGTTGGTCTTATTCTTTTCGTCGTTAAAAATTACGTATTAAATCAGCATTTAATGGATATATTTGAGTATACCCAGTTCTTTAGTTTAGATTTGGACGATTTTTGCGGGCCATTTTGCAAAAAAAGGCAGGTCATTTTTTTCCGAATCATACCAAAATCTAATCAGCACCAAGGTAACCCACAAGTGACTCATCTACCGAATTTTTTGAAATTCGGTACATCAGTTTTTCAGTTAGAGTGGATACAAGCTTTTGCGGGCCATTTCGCAAAAAAGGCGGGTTCTTTTATTCCGAATCGTACCCAAAACTAATCAGGTAACTTACCTACCAAATTTTGTTAAATTCGGTTCATTAGTTTTTTACTTAGAGTGGATACAAAATCTGCACAGACAGACAGACAGACACACAGACACACAGACAGACACACAGACACACACACAGACGTCACGTTAAAAATAGTTTTTTCGTATTCTAGAGGTCTCGAAACGTGTAGATCCGTCGAAAACTGGAGTTGTGATTTTCGGCATGATTCCAATACTTTCCCTATACATTACCATGTATTGCAGGGTAAGTAAAAAATCTGATGTGGGCAGCACATGACTTTCCCTGCAGACTTATATTAACGTTCTCTTTATTTTAATTAAATTTAGTTCACTTTTAATTGAATTTTCTTTCTCATTTGATAACTGGACTTCTTTTCAAAGGTGGCGTAGAGAAATACGAAAAAACTAAAATATCTCGAGAACGCCTAGTCCTAGTGTAATGGGGTTGGTCTTATTCTCTTCGTCGTTAAATATTACGTATTAAATCAGCATTTAATGGATATATTTGAGTATACCTAGTTTTTTATTTTAGATTTTGGCAATTTTTGCGGGCCATTTTGCAAAAAAAAGCAGGTTATTTTTTTCTGAATCGCACCAAAATCTAATCAGCACCAGGGTGACCTATACGTGACTCATCTACTGAATTTTGTGAAATTCGGTCCAATAGTTTTTCAGCTACAGTGGATACAAGCTTTTGCGGGCCATTTCACAAAAAAGGCGGGTTCTTTTATTCTGAATCGTACCCAAAACTAATCAGCACCAGCCCCGCCCACAAGTGACTTACCTACAAAATTTTGTGAAATTCGGTCCATTAGTTTTTTAGTTAGAGTGGATACAATATCTGCACAGACAGACACACAGACACACAGACAGACACACACACTGACGCCACGCTAAAAATGTTTTTTTCGTATTCTAGAGGCCTTGAAACGTGTAGATCCGTCGAAAACTCGAGTTGTGATTTTCGGCATGATTCCAATACTTTCCCTATACATTACCATGTATTGCAGGGAAAGTAAGGATACAAAATCTGCACAGACAGACAGACAGACACACAGACACACAGACAGACACACAGACACACACACAGACGTCACGTTAAAAATAGTTTTTTCGTATTCTAGAGGTCTCGAAACGTGTAGATCCGTCGAAAACTGGAGTTGTGATTTTCGGCATGATTCCAATACTTTCCCTATACATTACCATGTATTGCAGGGTAAGTAAAAAATCTGATGTGGGCAGCACATGACTTTCCCTGCAGACTTATATTAACGTTCTCTTTATTTTAATTAAATTTAGTTCACTTTTAATTGAATTTTCTTTCTCATTTGATAACTGGACTTCTTTTCAAAGGTGGCGTAGAGAAATACGAAAAAACTAAAATATCTCGAGAACGCCTAGTCCTAGTGTAATGGGGTTGGTCTTATTCTCTTCGTCGTTAAATATTACGTATTAAATCAGCATTTAATGGATATATTTGAGTATACCTAGTTTTTTATTTTAGATTTTGGCAATTTTTGCGGGCCATTTTGCAAAAAAAAGCAGGTTATTTTTTTCTGAATCGCACCAAAATCTAATCAGCACCAGGGTGACCTATACGTGACTCATCTACTGAATTTTGTGAAATTCGGTCCAATAGTTTTTCAGCTACAGTGGATACAAGCTTTTGCGGGCCATTTCACAAAAAAGGCGGGTTCTTTTATTCTGAATCGTACCCAAAACTAATCAGCACCAGCTCCGCCCACAAGTGACTTACCTACAAAATTTTGTGAAATTCGGTCCATTAGTTTTTTAGTGAGAGTGGATACAATATCTGCACAGACAGACACACAGACACACAGACAGACACACACACTGACGCCACGCTAAAAATGTTTTTTTCGTATTCTAGAGGCCTTGAAACGTGTAGATCCGTCGAAAACTCGAGTTGTGATTTTCGGCATGATTCCAATACTTTCCCTATACATTACCATGTATTGCAGGGAAAGTAAAAATCTGATGTGGGCAGCACATGACTTTCCCTGCAAACTTATATCCACGTTCTATTTATTTCAATTAAATGTAATTCACTTTTAATTCAAATTTCGTTCTCATTCGGTAACCGGGCTTATTTTCAAAGGTGGCGTAGGGAAAGTACGAAAAACTAAAATATCTCGAGAACGGCTAGTCCTAGTGTAATGGGGTTGGTCTTATTCTTTTCGCCGTTAAACATTACGTATTAAACGGGCATTTAATGGATATATCTAAGTATACCAAGTTCTTTAGTTTAGATTTTGAAGATTTTTGCGGGCCGTTTTGCAAAAAAAGGCAGGTTATTTTTTTCCGAATGGTACTAAAATCTAATCAGCACCAGAGTGACCTATACGTGACTCATCTACCGAATTTTGTGAAATTCGGTTCATTAGTTTTTCAGCTAGAGTGGATACAAGCTTTTGCGGGCCATTTCGCAAAAAAAGGCGGGTTCTTTTATTCCGAATCGTACCCAAAACTAATCAGCACTAGCCCCGCCCACAAGTGACTTACCTACCAAATTTTGTGAAATTCGGTCGATTAGTTTTTTAGTTACAGTGGATACAAAATCTGCACAGACAGACAGACAGACACACAGACAGACAGACACACAGACAGACAGACAGACAGACAGACACACAGACACACGCACAGACGTCACGCTAAAAATGGTTTTTTCGTATTCTAGGGGTCTCGAAACGTGTAGATCCGTCGAAAACTCGAGTTGTGATTTTCGGCATGATTCCAATACTTTCCCTATACATTACCATGTATTGCAGGGAAAGTAAAAATGTATTATCTTCTTTAAAATTTCTTAATTCAAAACTACGATGGGTAGGTACGTTTTAATTCCAGAACCAATTTGGGACGCATTTAGAAATATGTTTATCAGTGTGGGTATACCTGCAAGGTATGTATTTGATAACTCAGAAACCAAGACACCTACAATTATCATATGTATAGATTACATTTGCAAAAAAGTTGACTTGATAAACGTTTTATTAAATATCATAATTATATCTCGAAGTATTAATTATCATATTTTAATATATTTATTAATTATCATTTGATTTTCAATAACATTCCAATATTTTCCTTATACGTTACCATATATTCTAAGAACAGGAGAGAGGTTTTAAAACTATAAATTGAATGTAATTTCAGATAATATTTCTGTCATTTTATGCAATTAAATTAAATTTGATAGATAATGAAAGAAGTGAAGAAAAAATAAGTTTGAGCCTGTAGGGAAAATAATGTGCTGCCCTCACCAAATAATTTTTAATAAGGAGGAGGAAAACATCTATATTTACATTAAATATAAAATGAATTACTTTTGTTTGAGTAGCACAATGAATCGAACGTTGATTGATCTGATGGAGGTTAGTAATTTGGATTTTGACTGAGAAATTAGTTTTTGGCGAAGGTCCATGAAAAGATTCGTTTTTACTTTCCCTGCAATACATGGTAATGTATAGGGAAAGTATTGGAATCATGCCGAAAATCGCAACTCGAATTTTCGACGGATCTACACGTTTCGAGACCTCTAGAATACGAAAAAACTATTTTTAGCGTGACGTCTGTGTGTGTGTGTCTGTGTGTCTGTCTGTGTGTCTGTATGTCTGTCTGTGCAGATTTTGTATCCACTCTAACTAAAAAACTAATTGATCGAATTTCATAAAATTTGGTAGGTAAGTCACTTGTGCACGAATCTGGTGCTGATTAATTTTGGGTATGACTCGGGTTAAAAGAACCCGCCTTTTTTGCGAAATGGCCCGCAAAAGCTTGTATCCCCTCTAACGGAAAAACTAATGGACCGAATTTCACAAAATTTGGTAGATAAGTCGCTTGTAGGCCACCCTGTTGCTGATTAGATTTTGGTATAATTCGAAAAAAAATAACCTGCCTTTTTTTGCAAAATGGCCCGCAAAAATCATCAAAATCTAAACTTAAGAACTACGTATGCTCAAATATAGCCATTAAATGCTTGTTTAATACGTAATTTTTGGCGAAGAAAAGAATAAGACCAACCCCGTTACACTTGGCCTAGCCGTTCTCGAGATATTTTAGTTTTTCTTATTTTTCCTACACCACTTTTGAAAATAAGTCCAGTTTTCAAATGAGAACGAAAATTGAATTAAAAATTAATTAAATTTAATTTAAATAAATAGAACGTAAATATAAGTCTGCAGGGAAAGTCATGTGCTGCCCACATCAGATTTTTACTTTCCCTGCAATACATGGTAATGTATAGGGAAAGTATTGGAATCATGCCGAAAATCACAACTCGAGTTTTCGACGGATCTGCACGTTTCGAGACCTCTAGAATACGAAAAAACCATTTTTAGCGTGACGTCTGTTTGTGTGTGTCTGTGTATCTGTCTGTCTGTCTGTGCAGATTTTGTATCCACTCTAAGTACAAAACTAATGGACCGAATTTCACAAAATTTGGTAGGTAAGTCACTTGTGGGCGAGTCTGGTGCTGATTAGTTTTGGGTACAATTTGGAATTAAAGAACCCGCCTTTTTTTGCGAAATGGCCCGCAAAAGCTTGTATCCACTCTAACTGAAAAACTACTGGACCGAATTTCACAAAATTCAGTAGATGAGTCACTTGTGGATTACCCTGGTGCTGATTAGATTTTGGTACCATTCGGAAAAAAATAACCTGCCTTTTTTTGCAAAATGGCCCGCAAAAATCGTCAAAATCTAAACTAAAGAATTAGGTATACTCAAATATATCCATTAAATGCTCGTTTAATACGTATTTTTTAACAACGAAAAGAATAAGATCAATCCCATTACACTAGGACTAGCCGTTCTCGAGATATTTTAGTTTTTCGTACTTTCCCTACGCCACCTTTGAAAATAAGCCCGGTTACCAAATGAGAACGAAAATTGAATTAAAAGTGAAATAAATTAATTAAAATAAAGAGGACGTTAATATAAGTCTGCAGGGAAAGTCATGTGCTGCCCACATCAGATTTTTTCTCATGGCTTTATGTACTATGGCTACTATTTTCAATTTACGAGAGTTACTACGAATAAAATGCTGGACAATATAAAAGCATATAGATGATGAATTCGCCCTTCGATCTGAAATACGAAGTAGGAGAATGTAGGCTCCGTTTTAAATATAGATGAAAAAAAACTTCTCGTAATGGCTCAATGGACATTAGCTCGACTGGTCAGGCGGGGATCTGCATGTTTGAATATCAAATTGAATATGAATATTTTATACATCATTAGAAATTCAGCGTAATTGTGCATAAAAATCTTTAAATTAGTCAATTTCCTATTGTGAAAGAATAAAATGAATTTAGATCTGTAGGGAAAGTCATGTGCTGCTCACATCAGATTTATTTTAAATATTGCATAAAATAAGCGCACAATTTGATGCATTGTGAAAGAAAGAACATGAATTTGGATCTGTAGGGAAAGTCATGTTCTGCCCACATCAGATTTTTATATATATTGCTTAACAGAAGCTCATTACAGGAATATTTCGCGCCTTTACTAGAATAACTTATTTTAACTTCTTAAAATATTTTGTGAGAATTTTCTGTGCTTTATAGGTGTCAACACAATATTGTTCTTCATTCCATAAACTACGCCCCCAAAGTTTATGATTCGTGTCAGATTCAGTCTTAAGGGTGTCGAAAACCCAGGCCGAACGACTCATCCGTAGACTCAGAGTAGCATTTTGGGCGGTCGGGAAAAGTCTTAAGGGTGTCGAAAACCCAGACCATCCAGTCTTAAGGGTGTGTAAAGGCCGATTAAATGAAGTTTGTTTATAAAACAACAACGCTTTACAGACATATGGACAGCGGAGATTGCAAGAAAATTGCAAATTGTGTATTTTTGTATTTAATTTCTCCAATAACTTAATATTCAAAATTAAAAGTATGTTTCGTTTCTTATTTTGTAAGAAAATATTCTAAATGCATTTTATGCAAATATTTATTCCAATTAAGTGAAGAACAAATATATCTATTCTAATTAAGTGAATAATAAACTGGATCAAATCGTAAAATACAGAGCAGATAAAGATATGTAAGAATACCTACGTAAGGAAATATCGAATTTCCTTTTTTTGCTCAGTGCAATAAGTTTCAGGGGTTACTTCAAGAATAAGAGATTGTAATTCTGTCCCGTAGCTCATACGGTCAAGCGTTGGTTGGCCAGTTCGAAGATCCGTGGTTCGATTCCCGGTTGGGACAATAAGGTTATTTGCAATGGCACCCGAACAAATTAACCTTGTAGATTAGTACAAAGATCTAAGGTCTGAATACAAGTGCAACCATTACGGATTCAGCGAACTCTGGTATATTGAGCGACGATTTCAAATCGGGAGGACAACGACCACGCAGGATTCTAACCTGGGTAAAAATAGTAGTATCAGGAGGCTAACCTGAGGTAAAAATAGCAGGAGGTGGTCAGTAAAATTGTCCGTTACATATCAATCCGACATTAGAGAGTGGAGAATGCAGAGTCCACTTCGACAATAAGAGCTTGCATTTTCGTCCCAGTAGCTCAACGGTAGAGAATCGGCTGACCAGTTCCAAGATCCTGGATTCTATTCCCGGTTGGAGCAGAAAGGTTCTTTACAAAGTCTGTACTAGAATGCACAAATGAGCGCAGACTAAACCGATCAAACAGAAAATGATTAAAACAAATAGACAGAACTTAATACAGTAGTGCTACCTAGTGTGACGAAAGGGAAGAAAAACGATAAAAATTAGAAAATCAACGAAATATGAACTTGATAAGCAAATAAAGAAAATAAACAAAATGCAGTGTATATAAGCTCAATGTGCAGAAAAGAAGTTAAAGATGAAACCTTAATGAAATAATATAGGCAAATTAAGTAATTAAAAATGTTTGTACATTTACTGGCATTACAGTGTAATCTCAATATTAATTACTGATTGTATTATGTTATAAACTACAAATAATAAATTTTTAATGTTATTCATACAAATAATAAATGGATTGCATTTTATTATACACATTTATTGACTTGCCTGCTAATTAAATTTCTTTGCAGCCGATTTGGTGATAAGGATGTAGCAGCAAATAGGAGGTTGTTAAACATAACTCAATGATACAATTAATGATTCCAGTTTCAGCATTTAATTTAATAAATAAATTATCGACCAATTAACCTATTTCCACCCATTAACATTTTTGTTACCACGATTGGGTTCTATCGGTAAGGCATTTTCTGTTTGGCCGCCTAGTTTAGTGCTCAGTTGAGTGTTCTTGTCCAAGCTTGTTCGTAATGAAGAAGAAAAGCCGAAGATTTCCATAACGGACGTTTGCTTAAATAACGTTATTCGCGCTGCATTTTACGTTGTTAGCTAGTTTACTATCGATTATGCGCAAAGTCCCGTTCTATGCTTAATTCATTATTGTGAAATATCATTTTATCTTTTCTTTTATAAAATTTTTTTAAATACAAGCTCTTATTTTATATTAAAATGTTTCTTAATTTAAATTTATACCTCCGTTTATCTAATAGTTTGTTTTAATGCCAAAAATGTTGTGCGCTTGTGGATTTGCGCATTTGCATATTTGAAAGGATTTCGTACATTTTTATTGAAGAGGTTAAAATTTCATTATACGTTATGCTCTGGCAAGACATTTTTTAATATAATACCCACTGGGAATAACACAAACGACCCGGTCCAGCCTTAAAAGCTTTTATAGTGTTTCTTAGTGACACTTTTACATAATTACACCCCCCCCCCCATACCTCCTGCTGGGAGCGTTTATATATATCTATTAAATACCTGGATCAAAATTTAAATTTTTCCCTAGGTCGTTTTTCAAAGAATAATATGTTTTTGTAATATTTAAACAAAGGGGAGGGGGGTATATACGTCATATAAATGATATAATTCACTGACTAATGTATGAATTACACATCCCAAACTGATGAACGTAGAAACTTGAAACTTTACATATACGTGGCACTTGAACTATAAGTAATGAGAAAAATCTAAAATCTTGAAATTTTGTTCGAGAAATTTATGAATCTCTGAAATTTATAAATTTGAGATACAAAACGGCCAAACTCATATTTTATGTTGTTTTCAGAAAACTTTTCACATCGAAGAACTAAAACAATGCTATGATTAAATTGGAATTGAAAAAAAAATGTTTTCTAATTGATAGGTAAATATGAAAAAAATCTGATGTGGGCAGCACATGACTTTTCTTATAAAATGCAATGAATTTATTACTTTTTACAATAAAAAAAATAGATTATTTTTATAGTAGTTATTCATATTCTTTCCAAGATATTGAATTTTGGTCAATGAGTCGTCATTTTCTATGTCGTCATTGATTTAGAGTCGTTTTTATCCATTTGACGAGTTTCTCGTTAATTTAGCAACATTTAAAAAGTACATTCCACCAAATTCGTCGCCAAAATCTTGCCAAGTGTTATGGACGAAGAAATAAATTATACTTACAGCAGATAAATGACTATTGGCGTTCAAATACAAAAGTATTACTCAAAGTATCTTTTTTCATGAATGAAACGAGCTAGATCCATGAGAATGATATCACCCAATTTATCGCATGGTATTACATATGAAAAGTGAACATGTTTCTCAATACGAAATTTTTTTTTATTTTATATGACTTTTTGATAATTTTTTTTTAAAATGTGCAATATCTCGAGAACAGCTCATGTTAGCGTTCTAAAATTTATTTATGCCAATCGTTTTTTAATGAAAAATTACATAAGAAATGTCTATTTACGTAACTTTACTAGAGGTTTTAATTTTTTGACGATTTTTTCAAAATTTCACTCGAAAATTTAGGGGGGGGGGGGGTGAACATTCGATTGCGTATAAAAACAATAGGCTTCCAGTGTTTACGGATTGTGATTTTTGTACCAAATTTCGTTCGAATCGGTCCATTCGTTCTTCAGTTATCGTCTCCACAGTCTCAATGACACACACACACACATACTTTCACACACACACAAACATCACTTCAAAAATGTTTGATTCGTGAACAGAGATGTTTGAAACGTGCTCTCCCGTCGAAAACTCGAATTCGGATTTTCGACTTGGTCACAATACTTTACTTATACATTATGTATATAAGGAAAATATACTTATACATTATGTATATAAGGAAAATAAATGCTATCTCAACGAGTTTTTATTCGAATTTAGACATTTTTAAGTCAAAACTATAATAGTCATGAGAAAATATAATGTCGAATCAAGAAAAAATGAGAACAAATTCTTTTAAATTCATAAAATTTGAAAATCGATAAATTAAATCTATTTTCTTTTGAAACAGGTGTTTTGTCGTCTAGACAAAATGTCTGCCCTCAAAATACCTACTGTGGTATCTTTAAAATTCAGAAATCGTCTGCCTGAAATGAAACTTATTAAGAGATCGAAATTTTCGACGGATTTTCGGTTTTAAATGTCGTTTAAAACTAAATGTTTTAAACCAATTCAAATTAAAACAATAACTGGCATGTGTCTCCACTCGACTTTCTCATACAAGAATTAATTTTCATTTAATTTTACAAGAAATCTTTGAAAAATCGATATCGAGGTTTCAAATGATGGCAACTAAAGCGTGTTATCCTTCATTTTAAAGGGCTTGAAATTTTATTTCGATTGACACCAAATTTGGCAATGTACCTCCAGGGGTTTACTTGCTTCCCAAAGGGAGCTAAAAAAAATTGTATCGCAGTTAGTTTTCAAAACGATGATTTAAATTATTAAATCTCTGGATCACTGTTATGCAGAATTATGTCAAACTTTGTCCTACGCTGCCATATAAAAAAAATATAAAATTACGAATAAAATTCAAAGTTTTCGTTCTAATTAAAAAAATCTGATGTGGGCAACACATGACTTTCCTTATATAATGTAATCAATTTACTACTTTCACAGTAAAAAATATAGGTTTTTCTTATAGTAGATACTAATATTATTTCCAAGATATTGAATTTTCGACAATTAGTCGTCATTTTCATTGATTTAGCGTCATTTTTATCCATTTGGCGAGATTTTCATTAATTTGGCAACATTTCAAAAAGTCGCCAAGTTGGCGACATTCCGCCAAATTCGTCGCCAAAATCTCGCCAAGCGTTATGCACTAAGAAATAAGTTATTCTTACAGCAGATAAATGACTATTGGCGTTCAAATACAAAAATATTACTCAAAGTATCTTTTTTCATGAATGGAACGAGCTAGATCCACGAGAATGATGTCACCCAATTTATCGCATGGCATTACATATAAAAAGTGAACATGTTTCTCAATAGGAAATATTTTTTTTTTATTTTATATGACTTTTTGATAATTTTTTTGAAAAATGTACAATATCTCGAACGGTTTATGTTAACGTTCTAAAATTTATGTCAATCGTTTTCTAACGAAAAATTACATAAGAAATATCTATTTGCGTAACATTATTAGTGGTTTTGATTTTTTGACGATTTTTTCAAAATTTCATTCGAAAATTTAGGGGGGTTCTGAACATTCGATTGCGTATAAAAACAATAGGATTCCAGCTTTTACGGATTGTGATTTTTGTACCAAATTTGGTTCGAATCGGTTCATTCGTTCGTCAGTTATCGTCTCCACAGACTCACTGACACACACACACACTTTCACACACACACAGACATCACTTTAAAAATGTTTGAATCGTGATCAGGGATGCTTGAAACATGCTCTCCCGTCGAAAACTCGAATTCGAATTTTCGACCCCGTCACAATACTTTCCTTATACATTATGTATATAAGGAAAGTAAAATATTCTATCTAGTTCTAGATATTTTGATAATAAAGCAGGATATAAAGTTTAGTGAAAATCCATTAATATCTCTGGCCGCTATCATGAACATAAAACATCGATCACAGACATACAGACGGTCAGACGGACGGACATCACTCCAAAAATAGTTAAAACGTGATCAGCAGGTCTTAAAACATATATTGGCATCCACATCTTGAAATCGAAAATGTTTGTGAACACAATATTTTTTCAATACTACGTATGGGAAAGTAAAAATCGCCGAGACTTATCGTCCTGGGACTTCAAGTACTTCTGTACTGACTGTACTGAAGTTTACTGTGGTTCGAAGCATCAAAATCCCTTACGGTTGACTTAGATGCGAGCGCACACACACACACCTTTTATCTTAGCTTTTATCACACACTTTTTATCTTAGCTTTTATCACACACTTTTTATCTTAGCTTTATCTTAGCTTTTATCACACACTTTTTATCTTATCTTTTATCTTAGCTTTTATCACACACTTTTTATCTTAGCTTTATCTTAGCTTTTATCTTAGCTTTTATCACACACTTTTTATCTTAGCTTTATCTTAGCTTTTATCACACACTTTTTATCTTAGTTTTATCTTAGCTTTTATCACACACTTTTTATCTTGGCTTTATCTTAGCTTTTATCACACACTTTTTATCTTAGCTTTATCTTAGCTTTTATCTTGGCTTTTATCATACACTTTTTATCTTAGCTTTTATCTTAGCTTTTTTTACACACTTTTTATCTTAGCTTTTATCTTGGCTTTTATCACACACTTTTTATCTTAGCTTTATCTTAGCTTTTATCTTAGCTTATACCACACACTTTTTATCTTAGCTTTATCTTAGCTTTTATCTTAGCTTTTATTACACACTTTGTATCTTAGCTTTATCTTAGCTTTATTCACACACCTTTTATCTTAGCTTTTATTACTTTCCTTATATACATAATGTATAAGGAAAGTATCAGTGACAGGGTCGGAAATTCGAATTCGAGTGTTCGACGGGAGAGCACGTTTCAAGCATCCCTGATCACGAATCAAACATTTTTGAGGTGATGTCTGTGTGTGTGTGTCAGTGAGTCTGTGGAGACGATATCTCACGAACAAATGGAGCGATTCGAATGAAATTTGGTATAAAAATCACAATCCGTGAATACTGGAAGCCTATTGTTTTTAAACGCAATCACATGTTCAGAACCCCCTAAATTTTCTAGTGCACTTTTGAAAAAACCATCAAAAAATCAAAACCTTTAATAAAGTTACGCAAATAGACATTTCTTATGTAATTTTTCCTTAGAAAACGATTGACATAAATTTTAGAACGCTATCATGAACTGTTCTTGAGATATTGCACATTTTTCAAATAAATTTATCAAAAAATCCCATAAATAGAAAGAAATATATTAACCGTTGAAAAACATGTTCACTTTTCATATGTAATATCATGAGGTAAATCGTGTGACATCAGTCTCGTGGATCTAGCTCGTTCCATTCATGAGATAAGATACTTTGAGTAATACTTTTCTATTTGAACGCCAATAGTCATTTATCTGTTATAAGAATAACTAACTTATTTCTCCGTCCATAAGGCTTGGCGAGATTTCGGCGACAAACTTGGCGACTTTTTAAAATGCTACTAAATTAACGAAAATCTCGTCAAATAGATAAAAATAATGACTCATTGACGAAAATTCAGTATCTTGCAAATAATATAAGTATCTACTATAAGAATAACCTATTTTTTAGTATAAAAGTAGTAAATTCATTGCATTATATAAGGAAAGTCATATGCTGCCCACATCAGATTTTTTTTAAATGTCTTTTTACTTTTTCTCACCACAACAAAGTCCATAGAACAGGCTCATGACTTCCGTTTAATATTTAAAAGTTCTTAATTTAAATTTTATCCTCTGCTTATCTGATGGTTAGTTTGAACAAAAAGAACGATTGTTCGCGAATAGTACATTTGCATATTTGCGAACATTTCTTACATTTTTATTGAAAAGGTTGACATTTTATTATACATCATTTTCACGCGAGACACTTTTTAAATGTTAAAAACCCAGAAAACACCCACTGTTAGTAACACAAAAGGCCTGGTTAGGACGTGATTTGAGACAAAGCCTGCCTTTAGGTGGTGTTTAAGTATTTTTTATTTATTTAATTTTTTTTTTGTTAACCATATTTCCTGCTGAGAGCATTTGTTTTTCTATTAAGTACACGGATCAAAATTTAATTTTTTTTTTCTTGAGCTGCTTTCAAAGGGTAATATGCTTTTGGGATATTTAAATAAATGCGGGGGAGGGGGATTGATTGATTAATATTTTTCTTTGTATGAAGAGCATGGTAAGTTGCAAAATAACTTAAAATTGCAATGATGATGTCGACGATGAGAAGATCTATGAGATTTGAAAGTAGAATTTATTTATTTTTTTCAAATTTTGCAAGAAAAATATCTGATGTGGGCAACACATGACTTTCCTTACACAATGCAATGAATTTACTACTTTTACAGTTAAAAAAAGTGTTATTCTTATAGTAGATACTTATATTCTTTCAAAGATATTGAATTTTCTTGAATTAGTCGTCATTTTCATTGATTTAGCGTCATCTTTATCCATTTGGCGAGAATTTCGTTAATTTGGCAATATTAAAAAATGTCGCCAAGTTGGCGACATTCCGCGAAATTTGTCGCCAAAATCTCGCCAAGCGTTATGAATGGAGAAATAAGTTATTCTTACAGCGGATAAATGACTATTGGTGTTCAAATGCAAAAGTATTACTCAAAGTATCTTTTTCGTGAATGGAACGAGTTAGATCCACCAAAATGATGTCACCGAATTTATCGCATGATATTACATATGAAAAGTGAACATGTTTCTTAACAGTTAAAATTTTTTTTTAATTTATGTGACTTTTTGATAAATTTATTTGAAAAAGGTGCAATATCTCGAGAACGGTTCATGCTAGCGTTCTAAAATTTATATCAATTGTTTTTTAAGGAAAAATTACATAACAAATGTCTATTTGCGTAACTCTATTAAAGATTTTGATTTTTTGATGATTTTTTTAAAATTTCACTCGAAAATTTAGGAGGATTCTGAACATTCGATTGTGTTGTAAAACAATAGGCTTCCAGTATTCACGGATTGTGATTTTTGTACTAAATTTCATTCGAATCGCTCCATTCGTTCGTGAGATATCGTCTCCACAGACTCACTAATACGCACACACACACACACACACACAGACATCACCTCAAAAATGTTCGATTCGTGATCAGGGATGCTTGAAACGTGCTCTCCCGTCGAAAATTCGAATTCGAATTTTCGACCCCGTCACAATACTTTCCTTACACATTATGTATATAAAAGGAAAGTAAAAATTTGAGAAATCGGACTCGTGCTTCCAAATGATTATATACAGTAAGGCTCATGATGCGACTTAGTCGAAATCAGAGTTATGGATGTCAGAGTTATTATTTTGTCATACTATGTAATATAGAGAAAGTATTGTTTCCATAAGAATGTTCGAATTCGAGATTTTAATGCCAATATATGTTTTAAGACCTCCTGCACACGTTTTAACTACTTTTGGAGTGATGTCTGTGACTATTTCTGGAGTGAGTCGATTTCTTGTTTAGACAATAGTGGCCACAAATATTAATGGATTTTCACGAAATTTTATATTCGATTTTGTTTATCAGAAAATCTAGAAGTAGATGGAATTTTTTTTTTAAATTCGAGCGAAAACGAAATGGATTGGGAATTTCATATTACTTTCCTTATATACATAATGTATAAGGAAAGTATTGTGACAGGGTCGAAAATTCGAATTCGAGTTTTCGACGGGAGAGACCGTTTCAAGTATCCCTGATTGCGAATCGAACATTTTTGAAGTGTTGTCTGTGTGATGTGTGTGTATGTGTGTGTGTGTGTGTGTTTGCGTGTGTTAGTGTGTGTGTCAGTGAGTTTATGTAGACGATATATCACGATCGAATGGAGCGTTTAAAATCACAATCCGTGAATACTGGAAGCCTGTTGTTTTAAAACACAATCGAATGTTCAGAACCCCCTAAATTTTCGAGTGAAATTTTGAAAAATCATCAAGAAATCATAACCTTTAATAAAGTTACGCAAATAGACATTTTTTATGTAATTTTTTATTAGAAAACGATTGACATAAACTTTAGAACGCTAGCATAAACCGTTCTCGAGATATTGCACATTTTTCAAATAAATTTATCAAAAATTCTCATAAATTAAAAAAAAATATTAACTCTTAAGAAACATGTTCACTTTTCATATGTAATGTCATGCGATAAATTGGGTGACAACATTCTCGCGGATCTAACTCGTTCCATTCACGAGAAAAGATACTTTGAGTAATATTTTTTGTATTTGAACGCCAATAGTCATTTATCTGCGGTGAGAATAATTTATTTCTCCTTCCATAACGCTTGGCGAGATTTTGGCGACGAATTTAGCGGAATGTCGCCAATCTGGCGACATTTTTAAATGTTGTCAAAATTTGACGAAAATCTCGCCAAATGGATAAATATGACGCTAAATAAATGAAAATGACGACTAATTGAAGAAAATTCAATATCTTGGAAAGAATATAAGTATACTATAAGAATAACATTTTTTTAACTGTAAAAGCAGTGAATTCATTGCATTACATAAGGAAAGTCATGTGCTGCCCACATTAGATTTTTTTTTTATTATGGTAGCATAGGCCTAAAACTGATATAATCTCGCGTAAAATAGTTTATTTATAACTCATTGATTACGAAATTTATCAGTTTCAATCATTGTTGGGAAAAATAAGTGAGAAAAATAAGCGATTGTTATGTATGGTATAAATCGAAATATTTTTCCAAGCCCTTTAAAGTGAAGGGTAACAAGATATAATTATATATAATGATTTGGACTCATGATACCGATTTTTGAAAAAAATTCTTGTAAAATTTGATAAGAAAAAGCTGCTTAAAACTGGATTCTGCTATGAGAAAGTGCAGTTGAGTCACACTCCAGTTGATTTTTAAAGTTGATGCATAAATGAACGTAAAAAGTGATATTTGGTTTACGGAACTTAGTTGAGTTTGAATTGTTTTCATTTTTACTTTCCGGCCGTAGATAGTGAAAGTATAATGCATATTAAAAGTATTGTAACGAGGTTGAAGAATTCGAATTCGAATTTTCGAATTTGAACAGAAGAGCACGTTCTAAGCATCCAGGAAATTTAAGCGAAAGTTTTATTTTAGGTGATGTGTGTGTGTGTGTGAGCATTAGTGTATGTGTTGTGAGACTGTGTGTGTCGTGAAACTGTGTGTGTCGTGAGACTGTGTGTGCGTCCGTCAGACTGTGTGTGGGTGAGTGTTAGTATGTGTTAATGTATGTGTGTGTTAGTGTTAGTGTGTCTGTGTGTAAGTGTTAGTGTGTGTGAGTGTAAGTGTGTGATTGTTAGTGCGTGTGTGTGAGTGTGTGATTGTTAGTGCGTGTGTGTGAGTGTTAGTGTGTGTGTGTGTTAGTGCGTGTGTGTGAGTGCTAGTGCCGGTGTGTGAGTGTTAGTGCGTATATGTTAGTGCGTGTGTGTGAGTGTTAGTGCGTGTGTGTGAGTGTTAGTGCTGTTGTTGTTGAGACCCAGACCGTCCGACCTATCAGAAAGGTGTAAGGTAACTGTTTGGACGGCCGGAAAGTGCCACCCAATTTAGACCGGAACCCAGTGGAGGCATACACAGGGACCGTTCCAAAATTAAACTAGATGCAAATTTAAACAAACATTTAATAAACCTCTGTTGGATTAAAGCCCATTCTGACATATCGGGAAACGAGGCCGCCGATGAAAATGCAAAACTTGCTACCTCTTCAGGTACCCCATTTCCTTTACCTTTTTCCTACTCTCTGTTAAAAAAGCATTGTAAACTAGATATCTTAAACGCCTGGCAATCTTATCTAAACAACTACATTTCCCCTCGCACCCATGACCCAGCCAGAATTTTAAACTTTCTTCCCCACGTAAACTTTAATTTCCTTTTAATGAACAAATATCTTATTTATTTTATCACGGGCCACGGCCCATTTTTGGATTACCTTTACTATTTTAAATTTAAATCAACCTCTTGCTGTTCCTGCGGTTCCTTTGGAGATGCAGACCACTACGTCTTTGCTTGCCCCCACTCTAAACCTTTTCATCTTTCTAAACCTTCCCCCGCTAATTCCGCGGCCTGGTTCTCGAGTGTCTGCTCGAATAAAACTTCAATTAACAAAATTAAAAACTGTGTTCTCATAGCGAGAGAAATATCCAACAAAATCACTTGAATAGCCTGAGAGCCATTGCTGCTTTTAACTTTTTCTCTGGTTGTTGATCCCTTTGGTTTTTGCTTGCTCCTCCCCGGTGGTGCCGGCTTCCCTTTTATTTTGGTTTGTTGTGTTGTTTTGGTGTTGTGTTTTGTTTTTGATTACTGCTTTGTTTGTTTGCTGTTTTGTTTAGTTGTGTTTATTCTGGTGTTGTCGCCGGATCTCTTCCCGGCCGTCCAATTAGATACTCAAGTCCTCTGGATGAGTCGGACGGTCTGGGTCTTCACACTCACACACAGGGACCGTACCCTCCTTCCCCAACCACCAACCTTTCGGAAGAACTTACGGACCCACATGTTTAACGTGATCGTACTTCGCATGAACACGCGGCAGTTGTGGTAGCGTGCAAATCCAGCGCGCAAACCACCGGACTGCCGCGCCCGAAATGTGCCAACAGCACGCGGTGTTCCCTGGTGGTCACCCACCCAAGTACTAACCGCGCCCGATGCTGCTTGACTTCAGTGATCTAACGAGAACCGGGTGAATGTTAGTGCGTGTGTGTGAGTATTAGTGCGTGTGTGTGAGTGTTAGTGCGTGTGTGTGAGTGTTACTCTGTGTGTCATAAGACTGTGCGTGTGTGAGTGTTAGTGTGTGTGTACGTGAGACTGTGTGTGTGTATCTGTGAGACTGTGTGTGTGTCCCCGTGAAACTGTGTTTGTGAGTTTTATGTGTGTGTTCGTGAGTTTGTGTGTGTGTGTCTGTTAGTGTGTGTGAGTATTAGTGTGTGTGTGAGTGTTACGGTCCGTGTCGTGAGACTGTTTGTGTGTGACCGTGAGATAGTGTGTGAGTGAGTGTTAGTGTGTGTAAGAGTTAGTGTGTATAAGTGCGTTAGTGTGTATGAGTGTTAGTGTGTGTAAGTGTTAGTGTGTATAAATGTGTTAGTGTGTGCATGAGTGTAAGTGTTAGTGTGTATGAGTGTAAGTATTAGTGTGTTTGAGTATAAGTGTTAGTGTGCATGAGTGTAAGTGTGTGTGTTCGTGAGACTGTGACCGTGGAATATCAAGAACGAATAAAACGTTTCGTAAATAATATGGTGCGATTATTATAATTAGTGAATATTGGAACCCTATTCAGTGAATGTTCGGAAGACCTCTTGAGTTTTTGAAGGAACCATTAAAAAGTCAGACTTTCAATGATGTTAATTAATTAATTACTTCAGAAGTAACTTTTCAGTAGAAAACGAATTATGTGAGTTTTAGAATGGAAACATGGGTCGTTTTCGAGATATTGAACGTTTTTCAAATAAACTTATCAATAACAATTACATAGCAATAAAAAAGTAGCAAGTATTATCAAATATGTTGACTTTCCTTATGCAATATTATGTAACAAATTTGTTAGTATCGTTCTAGTGGATCTAGTTAATTTTATTCAAGAAAGAATATACTTTTGCAATAGTTCTTGTAATAGTAATTTGATGCCAAAAAATTTACCAAAAGTTTGCTATGTTTTTTTCATGGTGCTTGCTAGATTTTGCGGATGACTGCAGATAGATTAGATTTACAAGATTTTAGATTTGCGGTTATTAGATTTTGTGGTTAGATTTTTGTCATATCTTGTTAAAAATGTGAGTACTTTTTACAATCTGCCCAAACTGACCTCGTGTTCAATTGGAATACGGACGCGTTAAATATGTGGATCTGAAAATCTATCCGAGAGGAATTTCTCCCCAACTGGGTTCTGGTCCAAATTGGGTGGCACTGTCCCGGCCGATCATACCTTGCAGCCTTACACCGTATAGACCTTACACTTTCGGGTAGGCCTGATAGTCTGGGTCGAAAGAACGAAGTGATGGCAATGCCCCTAGCGGAGAATTTAGAAAGTTAGGGTAGCGAACTAAGCAACAAAGCTAAATAGGCGAAAAAAGCCATTTACAGACTTATAGAGCTTTGTCCAGTGAATAGTAATCGACACTAAAACTTTTACAGAAGGCATTTAATTGATACAATAACGCTATTGGTATACTGCTGTCCTATTTAGGAATGATACAATAAACATGACTTACTAAATCACTTACTACATGACTTACTACTATACTAAAACTTTTACAGAAAGCATTCACTATTTGACACAGTAAGATTACTGGTATACTGCTGTCCTATTTAGGAATGATACAATAAACATGACTTACTAAATGACTTACTACTATACTAAAACTTTTACAGAAAGCATTTACTGTTTGACACAGTAAGATTACTGGTATACTGCTGTCCTATTTAGGAATGATACAATAAACATGACTTACAAAAGGACTTACTACCATACTAAAACTTTTACAGAAAGCATTTACTATTTGACACAGTAAGATTACTGGTATACTGCTGTCCTATTTAGGAATGATACAATAAAAATGTCTTACTAAGTGACTTACTACATGACTTACTACTATACTAAAACTTTTACAGAAAGCATTTACTATTTGACACAGTAAGATTACTGGTATACTGCTGTCCTATTTAGGAATGATACAATAAAAATGTCTTACTAAGTGACTTACTACATGACTTACTACTATACTAAAACTTTTACAGAAAGCATTTACTATTTGACACAGTAAGATTACTGGTATACTGCTGTCCTATTTAGGAATGATACAATAAAAATGTCTTACTAAGTGACTTACTACATGACTTACTACTATACTAAAACTTTTACAGAAAGCATTTACTGTTTGACACAGTAAGATTACTGGTATACTGCTGTCCTATTTAGGAATGATACAATAAACATGACTTACAAAAGGACTTACTACCATACTAAAACTTTTACAGAAAGCATTTACTATTTGACACAGTAAGATTACTGGTATACTGCTGTCCTATTTAGGAATGATACAATAAAAATGTCTTACTAAGTGACTTACTACATGACTTACTACTATACTAAAACTTTTACAGAAAGCATTCACTATTTGACACAGTAAGATTACTGGTATACTGCTGTCCTATTTAGGAATGATACAATAAAAATGTCTTACTAAGTGACTTACTACATGACTTACTACTATACTAAAACTTTTACAGAAAGCATTTACTATTTGACACAGTAAGATTACTGGTTTACTGCTGTCCTATTTAGGAATGATACAATAAAAATGTCTTACTAAGTGACTTACTACATGACTTACTACTATACTAAAACTTTTACAGAAAGCATTTACTGTTTGACACAGTAAGATTACTGGTATACTGCTGTCCTATTTAGGAATGATACAATAAACATGACTTACAAAAGGACTTACTACCATACTAAAACTTTTACAGAAAGCATTTACTATTTGACACAGTAAGATTACTGGTATACTGCTGTCCTATTTAGGAATGATACAATAAAAATGTCTTACTAAGTGACTTACTACATGACTTACTACTATACTAAAACTTTTACAGAAAGCATTTACTATTTGACACAGTAAGATTACTGGTATACTGCTGTCCTATTTAGGAATGATACAATAAAAATGTCTTACTAAGTGACTTACTACATCACTTACTACTATATTAAAACTTTTACAGAAAGCATTTACTATTTGACACAGTAAGATTACTGGTATACTGCTGTCCTATTTAGGAATGATACAATAAAAATGACTTACTAAATGACTTACTACATGACTTACTACTATACTAAAACTTTTACAGAAAGCATTTACTGTTTGACACAGTAAGATTACTGGTATACTGCTGCCCTATTTAGGAATGATACAATAAACATGACTTACTAAATGACTTACTACCATACTAAAACTTTTACAGAAAGCATTTACTATTTGACACAGTAAGATTACTGGTATACTGCTGTCCTATTTAGGAATGATACAATAAACATGACTTACTAAATGAGTTACTACCATACTAAAACTTTTACAGAAAGCATTTACTATTTGACACAGTAAGATTACTGGCATACTGCTGTCCTATTTAGGAATGATACAATAAACATGACTTACTAAATGAGTTACTACCATACTAAAACTTTTACAGAAAGCATTTACTATTTGACACAGTAAGATTACTGGTATACTGCTGTCCTATTTAGGAATGATACAATAAAAATGACTTACTAAATGACTTACTACATGACTTACTACTATACTGAAACTTTTACAGAAAGCATTTACTATTTGACACAGTAAGATCACTGGTATACTGCTGTCCTATTTAGGAATGATACAATAAACATGACTTACTAAATGACTTACTACTATACTAAAACTTTCAAAGAAAGCATGTACTGTTTGACACAGTTAGATTACTGGTATACTGCTGTCCTATTTAGGAATGATACAATAAACATGACTTACAAAATGACTTACTACTATACTAGAACTTTTACAGAAAGCATTTACTATTTGACACAGTAAGATTACTGGTATACTGCTGTCCTATTTAGGAATGATACAATAAAAATGACTTACTAAATGACTTACTACATGACTTACTACTATACTGAAACTTTTACAGAAAGCATTTACTATTTGACACAGTAAGATCACTGGTATACTGCTGTCCTATTTAGGAATGATACAATAAACATGACTTACTAAATGACTTACTACTATACTAAAACTTTCAAAGAAAGCATGTACTGTTTGACACAGTTAGATTACTGGTATACTGCTGTCCTATTTAGGAATGATACAATAAACATGACTTGCAAAATGACTTACTACTATACTAGAACTTTTACAGAAAGCATTTACTATTTGACACAGTAAGATTACTGGTATACTGCTGTCCTATTTAAGAATGATACAATAAAAATGACTTACTAAATGACTTACTACATGACTTACTACTATACTGAAACTTTTACAGAAAGCATTTACTATTTGACACAGTAAGATCACTGGTATACTGCTGTCCTATTTAGGAATGATACAATAAACATGACTTACTAAATGACTTACTACTATACTAAAACTTTCAAAGAAAGCATGTACTGTTTGACACAGTTAGATTACTGGTATACTGCTGTCCTATTTAGGAATGATACAATAAACATGACTTACAAAATGACTTACTACTATACTAGAACTTTTACAGAAAGCATTTACTATTTGACACAGTAAGATTACTGGTATACTGCTGTCCTATTTAGGAATGATACAATAAACATGACTTACTATATGACTTACTACATGACTTACTACTATACTAAAACTTTTACAGAAAGCATTTACTATTTGTCACAGTAAGATTACTGGTATACTGCTGTCCTATTTAGGAATGATACAATAAACATGACTTACTAAATGACTTACTACATGACTTACTACTATACTAAAACTTTTACAGAAGGCATTTATTTGACACAATAATGCTATTGGTATACTGCTGTCCTATTTAGGAATGATACAATAAACATGACTTACTAAATGACTTACTGCATGATTTACTACTTTACTAAAACTTTTACAGAAGGCATTTATTTGACACAGTAACGTTTTTGGTATACTGCTGCCCTATTTAGGAGTGATACATTAAACATGACTTACACGAACAAAAATTTAGTAAAGAGCTTGTTTAAAATGTTCTTTATCAGACACAATTCACATTTAATTTCCAGAAATAATACTACCGATTACTTTCACAACCATTGTAGGTATCACCGTGTTAGAGATCCTGATAATACAATGTTTTGATATGTTTTTTATTGCCTTCTATATACGTGTTTTATTCATTTATGGTGCTCATTCCTACTCACATAATGTTAATTTCTGCTCTACAAATTTGTAATAGTTTGTTTGTCTATCTTGCTTTGTTGCCGAGTTTATTGCATTAATTTTTGAAATTCTCCACTGGGACGTTGCGATTATTTCTATTCGATCGGGAATGACCACTCTTTACTATAAATCGAAGTAACATATACACGATGCTTGTGCAGACGGACCTTTCCTTACAGAGTTATTGAGGTGCTTAATGACTTTCGCAGGAACCCAGCGTACTAGTGTTTGAAAGAAAAAGTATAATCATTTTGTTAAGAACTTGTAAATGTTTAAATTAACTACTACTTTCTTGTTGTTTTTGTCGACCCTGCGTATAGATGGCGCTGCTCCTTTTTCAATTCGGTCAAGCTAAAACAATGGACAATTCCGATTTTTTTTTAAAGATTTTAAAACCAATTGATATTTATAGAGATTTTTTTTTCTGATTTCAAATATCCAAGCGAAAATCTCTTAAAATAATTATTTATTTAAATATCAAGAAATGAAAAAGCGCAAAATCTACTCAAACACAAAACGGCCCGTGATTGGCTGTGACGTCACAAAGCCTGTTCGACCTGTGATGCAACATAATTTCTGTGCTGTTTCTACTGAGATATTTGCAAGTAGTTGGCGTTTAATTTTGTTTACAATTTGTTTATAATTATTTTACCCATTTGTTCTTGGTCTCGTTGAGTTTGTTCCTTATTTTATTTTATTGTAAACATGGATTCTGGTTTTGTTAAAGGGCAATCAGACAATTTGCCTAAGATCGATTTTACTGTGATGGCGCTGCGCTCTCTTTCAGAAATAATAAATATTTTGCGACAGCTGAAACTCGAGATGTAAACTTGATACCCTTTTCCTGAATGCTTATAATAATAATGATAATAATAATAATTATTATTATGTGAATTACATTTACGTTTAAGGTATCTGTGGTGGAAATCGGAGCATTATAAAAAATGCAAACACTTTGGACGTCAATTTCTCCGAACGTGATAGATAAAAATGTACATATTTTTTTCTTGTTTCGTTGGTCCTGATTATGAATATATGAAATAATTTTAATACTTTGGAACTTTTTCGGAAAACACTTAAAGCGTCCATCCAAGCAAGTGATTTTATTAATTTTTCTTACTTTCTTTCAAATTTCAAAAGATAGATATAAATAGTAAGCGACAAAAATATATATTAGTAAATTTAGTTTCTGAATATACTTTTTAAGAAGAAAAAAAAGCGAATATATTGAACCTTACTGACTTAGTTTTCGAGTAATCGTCTTGCCAAGTTGAAGAAGATTAAAATTTTTCATTTTACAAGTGCTTATTTCTCAAAAACTGAAAGTGCTAGCTATGAACAATGAGCAAGAATTTGTAGCTCTTTTAAAGTCTTGCAAGTGTGTATAATTGGGTTTTGGATCGAGTGATTCTAATTTCGATAGCTTAATTTTTAAACTGGATTTTCCAATAGCTGGGAAAGTTGCAATATTTAAAATATCACAATTGCTGCACATCAGTGTCCTTACTTACTCCTAGGGTTGGTCATTTTGCCAGCAAAATGGTATTTTTGCCAGGACAGTAGCAAAAACCTGGTAAAAACCGGCAAAAACTGGAAAAAATGGCTGGATTTAAAAAAATGTACAAAAAACAATATAATTTTGTACATAATATAATTGAGACTTAAATCAGAATATTAATTAGTTATTTCATTAATATTAATTTGTTTAATTAAAATGATAAAACATAATGAAACATTAATTGATTAATAAGAAGTTGTTGTTGAGACCCAGACCGTCCGACCTACCAGAAAGGTGTAAGGTAATAAGGTAACTGTTTGGACGGCCGGGAAGTGCCATCCAATTTAGACCGGAACCCAGTGGGGGAGGCATCCACAGGAACCGTACCCTCCTTCCCCTACCACCAACCTCTCGGAAGGATTTACGGAACCACATGTTCAACGTGATCGTACTCCGCGTGAACACGGCGGCAGTTTTGGAAGCTGGGGGAATCGAACCCGGGCCTACCTAGTGCAACTCCCGTGCGCTAACCACTGGGCTACCGCTTCCTATTATAATAAGAAGTTGTGAAATCAATCTTCATTTTATCCTTATTTGAACCTCTAGGTATAACTTTTATGAATAATTTATAGAAGTAATGTTTTAAAATTCCTAAATTTTTTTTTTCTTTTTGTATAAAAAACCAAAAACATATGGAGCAGATAAAGTGATTAAGACTGTTAATGCTAATAAATGGTGGAGAAGTATAACAAGAGCATGTGATATTTCTAAAGACTTTTGCAAGTTACTTGCACATCTCTAAACATGCCCTTCAAGCAGTGCTGCAATAGAGAGAATATTCTTTAATTTTTCATTTGTGCATTCAAAGATTCGAAACAGGTTGGGAATAGATAAAGTTTCAAAACTTGTTTATTGCTATGTAATGTTTTGAAAGAACAAAATATGTGCTCTGAATGTAGAAAATTTAATTGAATTTGATGAAATTTAATTATTTTATGTGTAATTCTTTTCATAATTAAAGTTATAATTTAATATGAGCTATACTTTTTTTTATCATATTATATAGTAAAAAAATATTATTTTATTATATAATATTTATATTATATAGTAATTAATATACTTTGTATCTTCAAATTACTATTTTTTAGATTCTGATTGATAGCAAAATTCGTATTATTACTCAGACTTTGTTAAAAATTAACTGAAGCATAAGAATTAGTTGTTTAATAGTTATGACTGTTTAAACCAAAGTCAGTGAGTTATTTTATTGTTATTTTCTCTCTTTTCATAGTATTAACTAAAAGAGTATTTTACTAAAACAATACAAACTTAATAGCATACATAACGAACACTCTTTAATGGCAGTGGTGAATTTTGTTTACAATCTGGCTTCCTGCGCTTCACATAATTTTTCACGAAAAACATTTTTTGCACAGATATCAATATTTTATCTGAGGATGTAAAACTAGTATTCGGGCACATTGGAGCGATACAATACTTATAACTATTCGGAAGTTTGGGACTGAAGAAACAATTATAATTATCGGAACTTTCCGAATATAACCAAACTTATGCATCAATTCTCCAATGACGGGAGCCGGGGAAGAACCTTGTGACGTCACATTCCGTGCGCGCCAAAATGGACCTTTTCCGGCCACAGTCAGAAAGGCAAACTTTGACTGCTAATAAAACATGAAATACAGCTCGGAGAATAAAAACTGTTATACTGTTGTCCGTTTTGAAACATTTCGAATCGAATCAAAAAAAGAGGCCGGAATTGTCCATTGTCATATGCATAGAACCGAGATCTAAGTGTGTCTGTGTTGATATTATTGTTAATTGCTGTAATGTGCTGAAATTGTTATTAAAAATGTTTATATAGTAACACTTCGTCATACTTTGCTTCGTAGCCCTATCTATATCCGAACCATAAATCAAATCAGGACTTTTACTATCTTAAAAAAAGTTTTACAACATTCTTATAGAACATTTAAAAAGTCAACAGATTTACTGAAATAAAACAGGGCTCAAAAGCAGCAAAACACTTTTTTTCTCAAAACAGCGTTTAAATGTAATTATGACTGTTGTGATACCGATAGTTCTAAACAGCTATTTTGGAACATTTATCGTAATAATTTGAAACTGCAGACGATTCTTTTATCCTTGTTTTTCCATTTCTTATCAGAATAGAACAAACGTTAGTTAAAAAAGATCCAAAACAAAGATAGTAGATGCATCAAAATTGTTCAACGATCCAATTTTTAAAGATATTTTTCTTTTCCCAAAAGGATGCTTGTGCAAGAAGAGGCCACCTGGGTACTGCAAGTGTATAGAACGAAATAAAATTGTGAAAATCATATTCTATTTTTAGGAATGGTCAATAAAAATGTGTTCGTTAAACGGTTTGATAGTTGCAAGTGATTACGAACAGGCAAACCTGATGATGAGTTTGATAAAGGAATGTCCAAATGAAATGGAAGTTTTTAAAAGCCTTCCAATGGAGTATTTACAGTTTTTTTTTAAATTTATTTTAAAGGTAAAACCTTCGGAAGTTTAATTTTTGTATACTAAAAAGAATAATCCGGCGTTGTAAGGGTCCTAAATAAGATCTCGCTGTTTAATTAAATACTGATACAGATAACATCACTCAATTTCCAAATTGCCTGTTTTAAATCTAAATCATCCCATTCGACTTTTTTGGTTTCAACACACGTGTCGTCGTGTTCAATTATTTGCCACGCATGCACACAAATATCCTCTTATTACTTTCCTTATATACATAATGTATAAGAAAAGTATTGTGACGGGGTCAAAAATTCGAATTCGAGTTTTCGGGAGAGCAAGTTTCAAGCATCCCTGATCACGAATCCAACACTTTTGAGGTGATGTCTGTGTCTGTGTGTGCGTGTGTGTGAAAGTATGCGTGCGTGCGTGCGTGTGTGTGTGTGTGTGTGTGTGTGTGTGTTAGTGAGTCTGTGGAGACGATATCACACGAACGAATGGGACAATTCGAATGAAATTTGGTACAAAAATCACAATCCAAGCCTGTTGTTTTTAAACGAAATTGAATGTTCTGAACGCCCCTAAATTTTCGAGTGAAATTTCGAAAACAATCATCAAAAAATCAAAACATTTAATAAAGTTACGCAAATAGACATGTCTTATGTAATTTTTCCTTAGAAAGCGATTGACATAAACTTTAGAACGGTAGCATGAACCGTTTTCGAGGTATTGCACATTTTTCAAATAAATTTATAAAAAAATCCAATAAATTAAAAAAGTACATTAATTGTTGAGAAACGTGTTCACTTTTCATATGTAATATCATGCGACAAATTTGGTAACATCATTCTCGTGGATTTGGCTTCCATTCATAAGGAAAGATATTTTGAGTAATACATTTGTATTTGAATGCCAATAGTCATTTATCTGCTATAAGAATAACTTATTTCTCCGTCCATAACGCTTGGCGAGATTTTGGCGACGAATTTGGCGGAATGTCGCCAACTTGGCGACATTTTAAAATATTGCCAAATTAATGAAAATCTTGCCAAATGGATAAAAATGACGCTAAATCGATGAAAATGACGACTAATTAACGAAAATTGAATATCTTGGGAAGAATATAAGTATCTATTATAAGAATATCCTTTTTTTTCGCTGTAAAAGTAGTAAATTCATTGCAGTATATAAGGAAAGCCATGTGCTGCCAACATCAGATTTTTCTCATTGTACAACACCCAAGAAATCGCAGAAAGAACTATGTCGAAAATTTAGATATTTATGCTCCTGGTTTATAATTAACAAAAAAGTAGAAAAATACAGTAATTAAAAAAAGCATTTTCTTGCTAGAATGCAAAGATATACACATATATTTCCCCCAAACTACAGAATTGTGCTAGTCTTCTTTTTTCAGATGCGGTGAATTGAGAAAATAAAAAAAAAATAAATAAAAATGCAAATTTCGATGCATTTAAAAATAAATAAATAAATATGATGGGAATCTCTTAAGGAATCAGTTCTAATATCATTAATTTTATTAATCGGAAATGGATTTTAAAAATCATTTGCTGTAAATATTTTATATTTTAATGTACTTATGCATTTGCAGGTGCTTTCGCAAATCATTTGTTGTCAATAGTTTGCATTTTAATGTATTTTATTATATTTTGATCTGTATATTTTGTATTGTATTTTATCTTGGACGCTGTTATTGGGACTTTGTCCTGTAGGTCTTTTAAAATAAAACAGCTTCTATAATATAATATAATAATAGCTTATAATATAATTCTATAATATAATATAATATTATAATAGCTTCTTTTAAAATAAAAAAATAAATAAATAAAAGAGTCGCTCTTCCATATTTCCGATGATGGGAAATCTGTGATTAATATTATTGATTACTACTGAACCTTTTTGTGTCAAAATCACTTAAATTCGTGCTTCGACATAAAATAACTGAAAAACTAATTTTAAATTAAAAAAAAAATCTCGTCCAAGCCTATTGTATCGAGAATCCATCTAATTCAGTACTGAATTTCGAGGTTGTTACAAGCTTAGATGTTCCGCTAGAAGCGACACATACACACATATACAGGCAGACACCTGCTGCAGCAGGTACAATGTTTCTGTCGGCGATTTCCCCAAACGATGGCAGGATTTGATATTTGCACGTTGTTCTTCAAACGCCATTTCCATTTTCGATGAACGCGAACGACCACAGTTCACTAACACTTATTGTCTGGAAAAACACTGCACTGCGGACCTGCTTCTTCCTTTTCACATCTCGCGTCATATGTGCCTCTACGCCACGGTAAAATAGTCCCCTTCTCCTCCAATCAGGGTATCCTCCAGAGATATCAGCACAGTATTCGGATTTTTTAATCCTAACTTATATACTTGAAGTGTCAGTTTAATAAAAAATTGGCTTAGAAATTATGCCTCGTAGTTGAAGCTATAAGTGTGCAAAGTTTTAGCCTTCCAGTTCACCGGCGAGATTCCAAAGTGTTTGGAAACACTTAGACCCTTGTCCGTCCCTGGGGAGAAATAGGAAATCCGAATCTTTTAGGTTCTGTCCTGCATTTAATATAAGTGTTCAATGATTAACTTTTTTAAGTAACCGGTAGATTTTTGGAGCGTCTTGAAATACTTTTAAAAACGTTATATCTTCCCCCACAGAGGTGTGTGGGGTCGAGGGCAAGGATAAAAAATCCGGCATTATTAGGTTCTGCCCCGTGATTGTTCGTATGTATATATTATAAATGTGTAACTACAGTATAAGTATGCAAATATTCAGTCTTCGAGGTATTAGAGCTGTTTTTATAGGTTCTGTCACGTGGTCTATATTACAAGTGTACCAAGATTTAGTCTTTTAAGTCATCATGGGAGAGGGAGAACTTCAGAAGGATTAGTAAGACTTCAAAAACTTTTCTTATTCTTTGTGGGTAATTAGAAATACGTCTTCTTTAGGTTCTGTCAGGCAGTTAATACTATAAATGTGGAAAGATTCAGTCTTCTAAGTCACCATCTGGGGGGTATGAAAAGACATAAGCACGTTAGACAATTATTAAACAGGTATGAGAGAGTTAAAGTCTGATGTGGACAACAAATGACTTCCCTACAGACTCAAATTAATTTTCTCTTCATAGTTAATTTCTTTCATATTACATTAAAGTGACTTTAATGGCACAAAATAATATGCATAGTTTGATCGAAATGACATTGATTTTGCAGTTACTTCATTTTTCGATTTCATTTGGCGAGTGGATATACTTTCAGAGGCAACGCTGAAAAAAGTTGATGTGGGCAGCACATGACTTTCCCTGCAGACTTAAATTCATATTTTCTTTATTTCTTTAATAATTCATTAGATTGAGTTTAATTGCACCAAATATAACACTAAATTTGCATTTTTAATTCAATTTTTGTTTTTATTTGGTAATTGGACATTTTTCCGATAGCGGCGTAACAAAAATGCAAGAAATCTGAAATATCTTGAGAACGGTTAGTCCTAAAGTATAATGGAGTGTGTTATATTCTTTTCCTCGTCAAAAAATTCGTATAAAACAAGATAGATTTTGGCGATTATTGCGTGCCATTTCGTAGAAAAAGGCAGCTGGTTATTTTCCGAATCGTACCAAAATCGAATCAGCACTAAAGTGTCCCATAAGTAACATACCTACCAAATATTGTGAAATTTGGTCAATTAGTATTTTAGCTAGGGTTGTTGTTGTTGAGATCCAGACCGTCCGACCTACCAGAAAGGAGCTTTTAGCTAGGTACTAATTTTAGCTAGGGTGGATACATGAAAATTTTGCGGACCATTTCTTAGAAAAAGGAAGAGTTCTTCTTTTCAGAAATCAGACAAATTTTTATCAGCACCAGAATATCCAAAAAGTAACTTATCTACTAAATTTTGTGAAATTTGGTAAATTAGTATTTTAGCTAGAAGGGATAAATGAAATTTTCCAAAAAAAGGCGAGTTTTGTTTTTACGAAACGTACCAAAAACTAATCACCACCAGGGTCACATCCAAGCGACTTATCTACCAAATTTTATGAAATTCGGTCCATTAGTTTTTGAGTTAGAGTGGATACATACATTGCACAGACAGACAGATACACACACAGACGTCACGTTAAAAATAGTTTTTTCTTATTCTAGAGGTCTCGAGACGTGTAGATCCGTCGAAAACCCGAGTTGCGATTTTCGACATGATTCCAATACTTTCCTTATACATTACCATGTATTACAGGGAAAGTAAAAACGAGGGAAAAAAATAGGTATCTCGAGAACGGTTAGTCCTACGTAATGGGGTTAGTCTTATTCTTTCTGTCGCAAAAAATTACACATACGAAAAGCATTTAATTTATATTTTTGATCATATACAGTCTTTTGATTTTTGATTTTGACGATTTTTGACGACCATTTCACAAAAAACGTCTGGTTTTTGTTTTCCGAGTCATACCAAAATCTAATCAGTACCAGAATAACCCACAAGTGACTTAGCTATCGAATTTTGTGAAATTTTATCGATTAGTTTTTTGACTAGAGTGGATACATACATTACACAGACAGAGAAATAGATAGGCAGACACACACATATATACAGTAACACCCACAGATACACCCACAGACATCAAGCTAAAAATAGTTTTTTCGTTTTGTAGAATTTTCGAAACGTGTATATCCGTCGAAAACTCGGGGTTTGATTTTGGACATGATTCCAATACTTCCCTTATACATAACCATGTATGTAGGTAAAGTACAAAATTGTTTTTAGCGTGTTTGTATTCCAATACTCACCTAAACATAAAGGAAAATGTACAATCCTTTGCTAAGATCTCTTCCTATCTTAAATAAAGTTTAAAAGAAAAATGTTTTAGAACATTTAGAAGGTCAACACATTTACTGAAATGAAACGAAGCACAAAAAACAAATACATTCTCTCGAAATAACTTATAAATTTTGTAATTATGAGTGTTGTGATATCGATAGTTCTAAACTACCATTTATCGTAATAATTTTAAACTGCAGACGATTATCTTTTATCCTTGTTTTTCCATTTCTTATCGGAATAGAACAAATGTTAGTTAAAAAGAGATTCAAGCAGAGATATGGGAATGCATCAAAATTGTTAAACGATCCAATTTTTAACAATATTTTTTTTCCAAAGCGGTGCTTGTATACGAAACCACCTGGGTACTGCAAGTGTGTAGAACGAAATAGAAGTGGGAAAAACGTATTCTATTTTTGGAAATGGTCAATAAAAATGGCAGCGTTCATAAACGGTTTGATAGTTGCAAGTGATTACGAACAGGCAATGCTGAAGATGAGTGTGATAAAACAATGTCTGAACGAAATGGACTGTTTCAAAACCTTACGATCATGTATTTCTAGTTTTATTCAAATGTATATCTTACATAATAAAATAAGATATCATTATGTGTAGCGGAAATTAAGCTTCAGACAGCGAAGAAAATTTGGTTCTGGATTAGTGTAACTCTCTACGACAGATGTTGTCGATATATTTTTTTTAATCGAATAAGTTTTTTAAATAGCTGTTTGAAGCATAATTTTGCTTCTAAAGGTGTCAGGCTGCCTGTAAAGGTGTTTTCTAAATAAAATCTATACAATATCGTCAACTTGGCGGCTTTTGTTTAATATCTGCATTAAGTTAACGATAGATCAATATTTATCGTTAAGTTAACGATAGATCAATATTTCTGAAGTGAAATGAACATTTTTTAGAATCCTTGTCACTTTGTGAGGATTATTAATTTAATAAACTTAAAAATATAGCGAGTTTCACTGACAGTAAAATGAACATGGAAGTTCGTGGATAAGTACGTCTCATTGGGGGGGGGGGGGGGGGGGGGTCTAGAGCCCCGCAAATTAATTGTGTTTTGTTAGTGATGTATAGTAATTATATTTTGTTCGGAGGTTCTATCGTAATTATATGTTGTTAAGAGTTTCTATTGTAATTATGTTCTGTTAGCAGGTTTTATAATAAATATACTTTGTTAGTATTAAGTTCGTGGATAAGTACGTTTTATTGGGGGGGGGGGGGGGAGGGCTAGGGCTTTTTTAAATAATTGTGTTTTGTTAGAGTGTTGTATAGTAATTATATTTTGTTAGGAGGTTCTATTGTAATTATATGTTGTTAAGAGTTTCTATTGTAATTATGTTCTGTTAGCAGGTTTTATAATAAATATACTTTGTTAGTATTAAGTTCGTGGATAAGTACGTTTTATTGGGGGGGGGGGGGGGGCTAGGGCATTTTTAAATAATTGTGTTTTGTTAGAGTGTTGTATAGTAATTATATTTTGTTAGGAGGTTCTATTGTAATTATATGTTGTTAAGAGCTTCTATTGTAATTATGTTCTGTTAGCAGGTTTTATAGTAAATATACTTTGTTAGTTTTAAGTTCGTGGATAAGTACGTTTCATTGGGGGAGGGGGGAGGGCTAGGGCCTTTCTAAATAATTGTGTTTTCTTTGAGTGTTGTATAGTAATTATATTTTGTTAGGAGGTTCTATTGTAATTATATGTTGCTAAGAGCTTCTATTGTAATTATGTTCTGTTAGCAAGTTCTATACAGTAAATATACTTTGTTAGTGATTTGTATAGTAATCCATAGTTCGGATCGCGAAATGTGCTTAGTCTGTCAAAGGGACTTTAGAAGAGCATGCTCTGCGGGTCGGTTTATGTTACAAAATGTTATGCATCCTATCATATGTCTAATTATCTATATGTGTGCATAATTAAAGACTCCATTAGTTTAACAATATATTAGGTTGATTTAAAGTATAAATCGTTATCGTCATCTGCAGGATAAAAATACAAAGCACCAGTACTAACGGAGTTAAGAAATTGCTCATCAAGAAATAGTCGTATCACCTGACCCAATAAAAATGGCTTCGTGCTCAGTTTTTCCGAACTGTTCATAATTTTAAGGAAAACGACATCACATGATTTTCCCTACAGACCCATATTCATATTTCTTTATATATTCCGTAATGATTCTTTATAGTATTACCAAGTTTGATAACATTCTCTCCAGTAGTTTTCCTTTTATGGCCATTTCAAAGTGGAAATTTAATTATAAAGACCCTGTATATTACGAAATTTTCTTTCCGAAATATTCATATTTCTTTATATATCCACTAACAAAGTATATTTACTATATAACCTACTAACAGAACATAATTATAATAGAAGCTTTTACCAACATATAATTACAAAAGAAGCTCTTAATAACATATAATTACAATAGAACCTCCTAACAAAATATAATTATTATACAACACTCTAATAAAACACAATTATTTTGTGGGACTCTACCCCCCCCCCCCCCCCCCCCTCCAGTGAAACGTACTTATCTACGAACTTTAATGTTCATATTATTGTTAGTCAAACTCGCTATATTTTTAATCACAATTATTAAATTAATAATCCCCACGAAGCGACAGGGATTACAAAAGAAATTTCAATTCACTTCAGAGATATTGATCTATCGTCAACTTAAAGATATTCGGCAAGTTGACGATATTTTATGGTTTTTAGCGTTAAATACCAAATTCCGAAACGCTTATTTTAGGCAAAAATTTTGTCCGAGCTCTGTATTTCTTTCTATGCGAAACTTTCCTATTGTACAATATACGATTTCACAACGACTCTACAAATATTTATTTAAGTTTTATCGAACACATTACAAATATATAAAATTATATCCACTTTTTAGTTTTAAAATATTTTTCTTAAATTATCGTCTTAGCGCATTTTAAACGTCGCATGATTGTAAAATTTTTATAACGTCTGAAATGTCTTGAGGTTTTTTTTTTTTTAATAAGATTGGTTAAAAAGGTTTATTTTAGTTTATTGTTTTATCATGCAAAATACTACATAAAAGAATAATTTAATCAATGCATTTAAGTATATTTAGTTTGTTCTAGATTTTGATGACTTTTTTTTTCGGGCGGGGGGGGGGGGGGGGGGTAATAAGATAGAAGACCGACTTTTTTCAAATCATACCAAATTCAAATCGGCACGATGGCAACACAGAAGTGACGTAAGTACCAAATTTCAGGAAATTTCATCAGGTAGTTGAGTTGAAGGGGATAAATACATTTCACACACACACACTCATACTAAAATATTTTCGAATTCTAAATTTTTCAACAAATGGAAATCTATCAAAAATTCAAACTTCGATTTTCTATCCTATTCATTGTCATGCATTTTAGGTAAAGTACTAAATATTACTCGATGTGTCCAACACATTATAGTATACACTTGAAAATGTGTCATTTTGAATTTTCAAACAGATCATCACAATGCCTCCATAAATTGTCTACTAACTGTCTTTTATTGTATACAGCTGTAGTGTATTCGTCTTAAACTATGCGATTATTAACGAATATAAGGTATTTCTTAAGACAATTTCCCCTTCAAAAGATAAAAAAAATTAAACTTCATTGCGCAGCAGGAAAATTAGATGCACTTTTTTCTATATTGCTCTATTGTAGAATATCCTCTCTTTCTAACTCATATTTGTTAAAAGCACAAACAATAAAAATCTGATGTGGGCAGCACATGACTTTCCCTGCAGACTTATATCCACATTCTCTTTATTACTTTCCTTATATACATAATGTATAAGGAAAGTATTGTGACGGGGTCGAAAATTCGAATTCGAGTTTTTGACGGGATATCACGTTTCAAGCATCCCTGATCACGAATCAAACATTTTTGAAGTGATGTCTGTGTGTGTGTGTGTGTGTGTGTGTGTGTCAGTGAGTCTGTGGAGACGATAACTGACGAACGAATGGACCGATTCGAACGGAATTTGGTACAAAAATCACAATCCGTAAACACTGGAAGCCTATTGTTTTTACACGCAATCGAATGTTCAGACGCCCCCCCTAAATTTTCGAGTGGAATTTTGAAAAAATCGTCAAAAAATCAAAACCGCTAATAAAATAACGCAAATAGACATTTCATATGTAATTTTTTATTGGAAAACGATCGACATAAATTTTAGAACGCTAATATGAGCCGTTCTCGAGATATTGTACATTTTTCAAAAAAATTATCAAAAGTTATATAAAATTAAAAAAAAATATTTCCTATTGAAGAACATGCTCACTTTTCATATGTAATACCATGCGATAAATTGGGTGGTATCATTCTCGTGGATCTAGCTCGTTCTATTCATGAAAAAAGATACTTTGAGTAATACTTTTGTATTTGAACGCCAATAGTCATTTATCTGCTGTAAGAATAACTTATGTCTCCGTCCATAACACTTGGCGAGATTTTGGCGACAAATTTGGCGGAATATCGCCAACTTGACGACATTTTTAATCATTGCCAAACTAACAAAAATCCCGCCAAATTGATAAAAATGACGCTAAATCAATGAAAATAACGACTAATTGAAGAAAATTCAATATCTTGGAAAGAATATAAGTATAAACTATAAGAATAACATTTTTTTTACTGTAAAAGTAGTAAATTCATTGCATTTTATAAGGAAAGTCATGTGTTGCCTACATCAGATTTTTTTAATTAAATATATTTCACTTTTAATTCACTTTTCTTTCTCATTCGGTAACCGGACTTATTTTCAAAGGTGGCGTAGAGAAAATACGAAAAACTAAAATATCTCGAGAACGGCTAGTCCTAGTGTAACGGGGTTGTTCTTATTCTTTTCTTCGTTAAAAATTATGTATTAAACAAGCATTTAATGGATATATTTGAGCATACGTAGTTCTTTAGTTTAGATTTTTGCGGGCCATTTTGCAAAAAAAGGCGGGTTATTTTTTTCCGAATCGTACCAAAATCTAATCAGCACCAGGGTGACCCATAAGTGACTCATCTACTGAAGTTTGTGAAATTCGGTCCATTAGTTTTTCAGTTAGAGTGGATACAAACTTTTGCGGGCCATTTCTCAAAAAATTGCGGGTTCTTTTATCCCGAATCATACCCAAAACTAATCAGCACCAAACTCGCCCACAAGTGACTTACCTACCAAATTTTGTGAAATTCGGTCCATTAGTTTTGTAATTAGAGTGGATACAAAATCTGCACAGACAGACAGACAGACACACAGACACACACACACAGACGTCACGCTAAAAATAGTTTTTTCGTATTCTAGAGGTCTCGAAACGTGTAGATCCGTCGAAAACTCGAGTTGCGATTTTCGGCATGATTCCAATACTTTCCCTATACATTACCATGTATTGCAGGGAAAGTAAAAATAAGTGATATACCAAATTAAAAAAAATCTTCTTCTGATCCTGTTCTTACAATTCTAAATGCTTAATTTCGTATTCTAATTTAGGTCGGTCGCAGATCACACAATAATTTACATCTTTTCTTCGGCAGCTTTTATGCAACGCGTTTTTTGACCCGGACCGTTCGATCTACCCGAAGGTGTAAGGTGTCTGTTTGGACGACCGGGGAGGTGCCACCCATTTTAGATCGGAACGGGGGACTGCATCCACAGGAACCGTACGCTCCATCTCCTACCACCAACCTCTCATTAGGACTTCCGAACCCACATATTTAACTTTCCCGTATTCCGAGTAAGCACGGTGACAGTTTGGACAGATAATCGGCTCGTCGAGTGCAATGCCTGCGCGCTAACCACTGGTGTTGTTGTTGTTGAGACTCAGACCGTACGACCTACCAGAAAGGTGTAAGGTAACTGTCGTAAGACGTGACGACATTTTGTAATTTCAATTACGGATGCCAAGCAAGCTAATGAGCAATGTTAATGCAGCAGAGAAAACCAATTGGAACGTAAACATAAATAAACAGCGTTCATCCCCTCCTTCACCAACGACAAATGGGATAAGGTGGTATGAAACCACAGGGGAAAGAAAAAAGTTGTCCCAAAGTTTGTTCCAGAAAGTTCAACAACGACCTAGCAACATGTCAGTTTTTTTTTGTTCAAATAATATCTACGGTGAGCGCACAAAGAAAGCGTGGCTCAGCAATGAGATGTGTGATAGTATCATATGCATAGTGAAATACTGGCGTATCAAAATATACGCAGGCATCCAGCAGAGTGATGGCACGATTAAGTGTCAAAATGCAAGAGAATAGGTATTTATGTATTTACAATTGTCACTAGTTATCATGGAAGGCACGCCAACACGTATAGCATAATTAACAATAAGGTCGAACGAACCTATCGTAATATCGAGCTCATGTATTTAAACTAAATTAACTACGCAGATTTTCGGTAGCTAATAGTAATTAATGTGTTCTAAATACGAGTGCCAATTAAATTATGTGTTATAAATATATGTATCAATTCAATTATGTTTCATAAATATGTGTGTTAATTAAATATTGGTAGAGCTAGATGTGTCATAAAAAATTGATTTATAAATAATCTTAATAATCAAGATATATAGATATCTATGAAATTAAGTATTAAAGAAATTGATCAATTTAAATAAGTGTGTTTATTTTATATCTTGTGTATTTGTCTCTCCGGTTTGAGAACCAGGGGTTTGCATGCTCCACCCTTAGTGAAGGCATCAAAGGTAAGTCCTGGTATGGTAATTTTAGGTAAGGACTATTTACCTTATGACAGTAACTGTTTGGACGTCCGGGAAAATCCATCCAATTTAGACCGGAACCCAGTGGGGGAGGCATCCACAGGGACCGTACCCTCCTTCCCCCATAATTCATCTACAGTGCCTACTTTTCCTTCGACTCAAACTGTTGGACCTACCCGATGTTGGAACGTATCTGTTTGGACAGCCGGGAAGTGCCACCCAATTTAAATCGGAACTCAGTGGGAGCGGCATCCACAGACACCTTACTCTTCTTCCGTCACCACCAACTTCTCAGAAGGACCTACGAACACGCCTAGTTAAGGTGCCCGTACTGCCCTTAACGTGCCAGCTTGTCCGAGTGCAATACCCGTGCGCTAACCACTGGGCTGTCCCATCCATTCTGCAAAAGCTTGAGCGTGACTATATAGGTTTCTTTCTATTTCCTCTCGTTTTGTGCCCAGAACGTCCCCTCTCCCTACTGTACGAATGTTTGTTTCGCCTACTTGTCTATTTCGATCTTTTGGAACGTGTTCTATACCTGACAGGCAAAGTTTTACGTTTATAAGAAACGCAAAAAACGAAAAGAGATAATTAATACAATTCAATCATCACTAGATTTCAAGATATTTGCTTTAGAACGATATAATTATTAAATGCATATTAAATTATGGATGTTTCTGATAGAAAAATCTTGAATGGATATAAATGTTAACTTTCATATTTAAAGATTGCACTGAAACAACTTCCGTCACGCAGGTGTTTGAGCTTTCAATGAGTTTATTATTTCCTACACAACCTGTAAATATATCGATTTTCGTTTTTCATTTTTAGCTATTTCCTGTTTTCGTGTCAGTTTTATCGGTTTTTATGTATATCTTATGTGCGGTTGTTCCGTTTAATACATTTTCCCGAGATGAAAAAAAAAATCGGCAGTGGCTCCAGTTAGATGGAGCCGGAAAGATTTTGTGTAAATAATACCATATGCGTAAATAACCCATATTCGATACTCGCAGAACATTTTATACATGTTCTTCGTACGGAATATGTACTATAAAGAAACTTAACATTTATAATTATTTACATTCCTGTAGTACTCTAAATGACATTATTCCAAACATTCTATTAAAACATTTAATTTGATTCTCCTAAGTATCTCTGTTCTTGTTATACAAAATTACCATTACAGGCAGACCTAAAGAATAAAACATCTTTGTCCCAGTAGCGTAGGCAGAAAATCTGAGGGGGGGGAGGGGGTGGCAACCAAATATTTTTCCATTATTCTCCATATATCATTTCTTTGAAATTCAATGTGTTCATGGTGGTGGTAGTGGTGGAGGGGATGACCCCGAAATCCCTCTCCATTGTCGACGCTGCTACCTGATTCCGTTTGATAATTTAAAAAAAAAATGAAATTGGATTAATATATGCCGAATTCAAGGCGCTAAAACGGTATTAGTTATATACCCTTACCTTTTTATTCTGTTTTTCATTAGCTAAATACAATTTATGAGTTTAAAAAATCTCTGCCAAAATAAAACAGATGGCAAAAGAAATTGAAAATATCAATAATTCTTGTAATCTTTAATCCATATTTGATACAATGTAGTCAGAAATGCAGAACTGTTCATTTATAAATTTTATATTTAAATCTATTTCTTTATTATTTAAATCGAAGAAATAAATAAAAATAGTCTATCGTATAAATGCATTTGATTTCGTCGCATTGCTAAACAATATGGTATAATTTTTTCAAATAAATTTTCAAAAGATTTCGTCTGCTTATTTTTATGGAAGTTTTGATTTACGGTTTTTACTTTCTTTATATACATAGTATAATGTATAAGGAAAGTATTGCGACGGGGTCGAAAATTCGAATTCCAGATTTCGACGGGAGAGCACGTTTCAAGCATTCTTGAACACGAATCAAACATTTTTGAGATGATGTCTCTGTGTGTGTGTGTGTGTGTGAAAATATGTGTGTGTGTGTGTCTGTGAGTCTGTAGAGACGATATCTCACGAACGAAAGGAGCGATTTGAATGAAATTTGGTACAAAAATCACAATCCATGAATGCTGGAAGCCTATAGTTTTTAAACATAATCGAATGTTCAGAACCCTCCTAAATTTTCGAGTGAAATTTTGAAAAAATCATCAAAAAATCAAAACCTTTAATAAAGTTACTCAAATAGTCATTTCTCATGCAATTTTTCATTTTTCAATACAAAACGATTGACACAAACTTTAGAGTGGGCCGTTCTCGAGATTTTGCACATTTTTAAAATAAATTTATCAAAAAATCACATAAAATAAAAAAAAATGTTAACCATTGTAAAATATGTTCACTTTTCACATGCAATATCATGCAATAAATTTGATGACATCATTCTCGTAGATGTAGCTCGTTCCATTCATGAGAAAAGATACTTTAGGTAATACTGTTGTATTTGGATGCATTATCGGATCGAAAAAATTTGATAAACGTGATAAAAATGACTCTAAATCAATGAAAATGACGACTAACTGAAGAAAATTCAATATCTTGGAAAGAATACAAGAATCTGCTATAAGAATAACCTATTTTTCTATTCGTAACGTTTCGTAAAATTTTGGTGACGAATTTGTTGAAATATCTCCAATTTGCTGACTTTTTAAATGTTGCCACATTAACGAAAATGTTACCCAATTGATAAAACTTCGCCAAATTGATGAAAGAGACCCTAAATCATTGAAATGACGACTAATTAATGAAAGTTCAATATTTTGGAAAGAACTTAAGAGTAGCCTATAAGAATAATCCATTTCTCTGCCGTCCGTAACTCTTGGCAAGAAATTTAGCGGAAAGTCGCCAAATTGGAGACTGTTTTAAATGTTGCAAAGGTGAAAAAAATGTCGCCAAATTGATAAAAATGACTCCAAATGGGAATTAAAAATGCCGCCAAATGGTGTTTTGCTAATTCTAATTTCCGTCAAAAATCAAAAATACGGAAGTACATCTCTCTATAAATGTGTTACACTTGACGATATATTTATCGAACCTGGCGAGTTTAGACGAACATTTCATTAAAATTGCAAAATTGACGCTAAAATAACGAAAATGACGCCTAATTGATGAATAAATTATTAAAATATTTTAATATAAGGGCTATATCGCTTTTTGAGGATGCTATAAATATTAATAATTGTTAATTTAGAGTTGCATGCAATAGAAGATAATTGGGTATTTTGAAATAGTATTACATGTTGTCATCCGGAAAATCGCCAAATGTACAATTTAACTTTAAAAACACAGTACCGTGGATCTTATACATTATTATTTGATTGCAAAATGAGTAAATTCATTGCATTATATAAGGAAAGTCATGTGCTGCCCGCATCAGATTTTTTTATTAATATTTTGACAACTGCTGGTCCTAGAAACTCAAAACATGAACATTTTAAGTGGAGCTATTTCAAAGATACCCACAAAATGTAATGAAATTCGGAGCAGCCGTACTACCATGATGATGATACATACATACATGCATACATACACACACACACACATACATGCATATAAACACACACATACATACCATACATACATACAAACATTTGTTTATATAGATTACAAATTTGTAATGTAACGTTTTGGAATGTTTAGAATTTTACGTAGGGTGGTTAAGATATGTCCAAGTGATTAAAATATTGAACACTGAATCCTGCAGGGGAAACTCCCATAATGTTGAATAATTAATTGTTTGTAGAAAAGCGACAGAAAAGGCTGTAAGAAATCATATTAAAATTTAACGTGAGGTCGAGTTAGTGTTTGGGGAGTATTTGTGGACAACTTTTGCGACAATTTTATTATAAAAGGGAATTTATTGGTTTTATTATGAAAATTTGCTTAAAAGTAATAATTTATATTTAAGTATGTTCATTCTCTTCTTTCAGTTCCTGCAAGTTTAGCGGTCCCCGACTAATTGACATTCACAAATAATTACCCTTCACACGGATGTCTCCCTAAAAGAAGGTTTTTCGTAATTTATAGTATCTAAAACCAGTAAAATAATCGAAAATTTAAATTCGAATTTTCGATTCACTTACAGTACGTTACCCAGAACGTCCTTAAGCCTTGCCAAGCCCTTAAATAAAAGAAAATTTGAGGACCCCCCCTATAAAACATTTATAGTAAAAAAGGGTACATTGAGTATAAAATAGAGTCCCCCAGTACCCCAATATATGCCTACTTAGTCTCTGTTCAAAAATCTGTTCAAAAACAGCCATGACGTTACTTATACACATACTATGTATGCATATTAAGAGGAAAGTAAAAAGCAATAACCGGTAATTCGAAAAGTTAAACACTTTATCAACTATTTAAATGTTTCATCTTTCAAAGTACGATAAAGACCAGAGATAACTTGCCATTACATCACTGAATAGATCCGTTATTGATGGCAATTTACATTAAAATGATACACAAATGATCTCGGAAAGCGCACGCGTTCGTCTGCGGCAGACGATAATGCAGATAAACGGCTGAGAACGCCAGAAGCAAAATAACAACTCGACTCTCACCGTCAGCAGCAAAATCGTAATAACAGTAAAAAGACAGCACATTTTAAAGTGGAATTGTTTTTGGAATGAAATATATTTTTTTAAGTACGTTATGCACTCGTAATCAGGTGTTGTAATACCTTTAATGTTTTTGCGTGTGTTAAATACCTAACGTTTTATCTGACGGTGAAGTTTAATATTTGTGATTGTGAAATGCGAAGAGAGAAAAGAATGTTTGCTTTTACATTTTTCTGTTACTTGTAGGCGTCTTATTTTTATACTCTTTTATTTAGATACTTAAATGTTTCTTTAAGTAGAGATGGGAGAAACAAATTTTGAATTTATATTTTTTAATGCTTTTGCAAAAAGAAAGAATTGTTTTCCAGAAAATTTTTGAATTCAGAGATTTCGTGCGATACGCATATTTAAGACCTCCTGAACCCATTTCAAAAATTTTGAAACAATGTGTCTGTCGATGTGTGTACGTATGAGATAGAATTATGTATAACAATAAGTCCTGATCTGATGGCGCTCCCTCTAATAAATTTTATTGAGATACATTATGTCGAAAACTAATTAATTAAATAGTGCTTTAACTAATGGTAACACAAATAATAATAATAATAGTAATTATTAACACTTTACAACATAGTTGAAAAGTGTTTATGACTTTGTTCATTCTGTCTGTCTGTCTGCCTGTTAGCACGATAACTGCCGTAAAAATGACTTTATCAAAATAAAATTTTAGTATGTTTTTCAGACGGTCTGTGGGACCTATGGGAATATAAATGAATAATATCACCCAATTAGTTTTGGATTGAACTCGAATTGAAAAAATGAAATACATTGAACACTATGGGACTTAATTTTTCAAACATTTTTAAAGAGAATTTAAATTCACAAATTGCTTCGAAAATTTTAGGAAATATTCAAATTATTCCATAAAATATATAAAAAAAAATTCAGTAAAATATGTTAGGTAGTTTTTAAATGAAATTTATTTAATATAGGGAGAAAAACAAATTCAATTAAATTCTGACTCTTGCTATATCCTCCAGAAAGAAAAAAGAGTTATATTATATAATAAATATCTTTCCAAGAGTTGAATTATTTTATATCTAAGAGAGATTTCTCATTTTAAAATAAATATGATAGATAACTATTTTTTAAATTTTTAAATAAAATAAATTATTATAGTATCGTAATGAATGAAACGATTGGAAAAATGTTTATGAATGAAACGCTGCTTTTATATAGAAACGATTTATACTTCGATGATGTCATTTGAATAAAGTTCATTTGTTTTCGATGAAGTTTTCAAATATGATAAATTATTGTAGTATTATGTTAATTTTAAAAATATTACCGAGGAAAGTATCGCATTTTAGAGATGTTTAAACCAGGCAATTTATATTTCAATGCCGTCATTTGAATAAAGTTCATTTTCTTCGATGAAGTTTTCAAATATAATAAATTAATGTAGTATTGTGATAATTTAAAAAATATTACCGAGGAATGTATCGTATTTTAGAGGTGTTTATATAAAATTGCATTATTGAAGTTGGAAAGTGTTTCATAATCAATGCTTTATGCATGATTGATCTTTCTTGCTATTTTTATTATCGTATCGTGATAAATTTATCTGAACCTCGGTATTCGAACCCTCTTTATATATATATATATATATATATATATATATATATATATATATTTATTCCATGGAAGTCATAAAATTCGATCAAAAACGCGATGGGGCATATGTTATATATAAAATAGAAGTTTCGATTAAGTTTACTTTAACTCAAAGTGTTCTTTTACAACTTAAACAACAAATCATTTATAATTTTTGAAGAAAAAGCTTGGAAAAATCTTTTTCATCTTTTACTATTTTGGTTGCTTTTATGCACTCCTTTTAGTAGTTGAATTATCGGTTTTTCTCATTTCTTTGACACGGTGTTTTTCTCATGACCTCACTCCGCCTAATAATAAAATTGAATGAAATAGAACGAGTTGTTTGATAAATCTGTTTCGTGACGGGAGGTAAAATAGAAATTTCTGTTGAGAGTTTAAATAAATTGATTGTTTGTGCATTTCAATTACCATTATTCGTTTTTGAAGTTGACTCAAACTCGGCTTTTTTCACTTTTCAAACATTCATATTATAATTCCTGGAAAAATATTGTGATGGATCATACGCTCCCAGTACAGTATTAGTGGATCCGTTTCGTTCTTTTTAAAACTCATCATTACCGAATTGGTGATAATTGTACTGGCAGCAAGGAAATTTAAAGTAAAATTTTGCAATAAAATTTGTTATTATTAAGGAACAAACACATCAGTCATGTTTCTGAACAAACTTTATCTAAGTCTTCCAGTGCTGAATATGCTTGAGGTTTAAAAAATGTTTTCAGCTTTTCGGAAGTTAAAATCATGGTTATTCCTAATTCAATTTTTGTATTGGATTTTCTTAAAGAATTTATTATTTTTCAGTCAAAATCCATTGTTAACGATAATTTCCTCTTCCACATAGAAATATCTAGTTTAATTTTCTAAACCGTCTGTTTTTTCTTTTAAATACTGATGTCAAAATTTTAACTTATTAAAAATTATTTATTAATTAATTTAATTATTAAAAATTGCTTTTACAAAGTTTTATTTTTATTTTTATGAGATATATTTTCAAAGAATCTGATATGAGCAAGAGCCCAGATGATGGCTGATTTGGATTCAACATTAAAATCCAGATGGGTTGAAAAGACTCGCTAAGGATTACAGTTTTCGGTTTAAAAGTTGCCATTTCCGATTCATATTTTACATTTTTCTGGAAACATCCATTTCTCGTGATCTGCCATAGATATAGCTTAAATCTACAGTCAGCAACGAGTCGATAGTGTTGTTGTTACTAATCTTAACTGGTCTAGCCAATAATCTAGACGAGGTTCATGAGACCACAAACACTCAAAAAGTCCAAGACAAGGAGGGGACTCAGTGCCAAATCCTCCTTGACAACACAGGTATATGCGGGTTTTTTAATGATCTTGTTGCACTAAAAATAAAAATTTTTTGATTGACCAAATTTGTTTAAGGTGGTCGTATAAAAATTTTAAAAGTGTAACTTTTTGAAAATGAATGAAAGGACTATTTCATTAACGTAGACCTATGTCCTACCTTACTCTCAACATTTTTGCAATTTGCATTGCCCACTTACCTCCAACAGGTAAAGAATTAAAGCGCGTTTTAATATTTTTGGGACACCCTGTATAACCTTCATGCCTTTGCGACCAAGGGCATTGAAGGAACGAAGCGAGGCGTTTGGCGGGAGTTGGCGAGTGATAGGGAACCGTGGGCTGTAGCCTTGTAGAATAAAAATAAAATTATATAACTGTCTGATATAAAACTAATTGCTTGTTTGAAAATTTGCATTATTACTTCAATAACATAACATAAAGAAATTGTTAGGAATTTATACGAAAATCTATATAATAATTGTCTAACGTGTTTTTGCCTTTCCAGACGCACCAAAGGCTTTTGGTGCTGTAGGAGATCGAGCTTTTGCACATTTATAGTATCAACTGGGGAACAGACTTTTTAGAAGCCATTTTACTTTTTGACCTATTTCCTAGAAGACTGAATTTTTATACACGTAGATTCTGTTCCGTGGTTCATACTATAATGGAACAGGGTTTTTAATTTTCCATCCCGGATGCATAAAAAAAATTATGTGGGCAGCACATGGCTTTCCTTATATAATGCAATGAATTTACTACTTTTACAGTTAAAAAAATAGGTTATTCTTATAGTAGATACTTACATGCTTTCTAAGATATTGAATTTTCGTCAATGAGTCGTTATTTTCATTGATTTAGCGTTATTTTTATCCATTTGGCGAGTTTTCGGTAATTTAGCAACACTTAAAAAGTCGCCAAGTTGGCGACATTCCACCAAATTCGTCGCAAAAATCTCGCCAACAGATATGGACAGAGAAAAATGTTATTCTTATTGCAGATAAATAACTATTGGTGTTATAATACAAAAGTATTACTCAAAGTATCTTTTTTCATGAATGGAACGAGCTAGATCCACGAGAATGTCACCCAATTTATTGCATGATATTACATATGAAAAGTGAACATGTTTCTCAACAGTTAATATATTTTTTTTAATTTATGGAATTTTTTGATAAATTTATTTAAAAAATGTGCAATATCTCGAGAACGGTTTATGCTAGCACTCTAAAGTTTATGTCAATCGTTTTCTAATGAAAAATTGCATTAGAAATGTCTATTTGCGTAACTTTATTAAAGGTTTTGATTTTTTGATGATTTTTTTCAAAATTTCACTCAAAAATTTAGGGGGTTCTGAACATTCGATTGCGTATAAAAACAATAGGGTTCCAGTGTTTACGGATTGTGATTTTTGTACCAAATTTCTTTCGAATCGGTCCATTCGTTCGTCAGTTATCGTCTCCACAAACTCACTGACACACACACCCACAGACATTACTTCAAAAATGTGTTCGATTCGTGATAAGGGATGCTTGAAACGTGCTCTCCAGTCGAAAACTCGAATTCGAATTTTCGACCCCGTCACAATACTTTCCTTATACATTATTATATATAAGGAATGTAAAAAGGGCAGGGAGTTCAGAAAATATTTCCAGACACTCCAGATGACCTAGATGTCTTAATCTCTCATATTTAGAGTATTAACCACAGAATAGAATCTAGCTGAGCCGAATTTGCTTTCTCCTCTTCTGGAGTTGTTAAAATAGAATGTGTCGAAAAGGCTTTCTAGACCCAGCAGAAGCCATCCCGTGACCTATAGGTCCTAAAAACCTGAAATGTGTAACTCACTTATAATATCAACTACAAACTTAACTGAGCCAACTTTCGATTACGATGACTATTTTCATCTCTAGCGCCATGTGATATTAAAAAAAATAAAACAAACATAATAAACAAAATAAAATAAATATCGACACTTAATTTTGTTTCCTTGTCTTTGATAGGCTCAAATACAAGTAAATATATAAAATTGTGCTTCTTTTTTTATCAAAACTAATTTCTTTGAAATCCCAAAATACTTTCCAATTCATATGACTTTTAAATAAATTTTAATTTGGACTAAACACACTTTTTAAAATCGCGCAATTTTACGTATATTCAGACAGAATAATGGCACAATACGAATTAGCGAATAATTTATGAAGTAATTTAAATCTCAAAAACCTCGTTTTAGTAATTGCCGCTTTGAATTCCAAATGCTCAGACAAACAGCTTCGGAATGTGATGAAAATAAAGTAATATACGAGGAGAATAAGTAGCACAAACAGGCGTGAATTGATCGTTTAACAACGACATTTAAGATGCACAAAATTATATTGTTCGTAATTGCTTCAGTATTTCAAGCATTGTACGCATAGCAAGTATTTCAATATGTTATAAAAAGTAGCTGAGGCCCCAGCTGCTCCATACCGCAAACTCTAGGGCATACAAAACTATACAGGGTGTCCTAAAAACATTGACCTCGGCGTTTATTCCTTAAATATTGATTTTAGACATATATAATAAATTACAAAGTTGCGTAAGAAAAGGTACAGAATTCTATAAAATTGAATAAAATTTTCAAGGGAATTAGATATTAAAAAATACAAAATTTAAATTTTTATACGGCCCCCGTACAAAAACATTTCCAATGAGGAAAATGTGCCACATACATCAATAAGGTGATGTACAAAATTTCAGCATTTTATCATAAAAAGTTCCAGAGATATGAAAAGACAAAAATGCTGACTTAAACCACTTTTCACTCTATCGATATGGATTCTCAGAGGCGAAAATCATGTCGGCAGATCGCGTTTCAGCGTCATACACAAATTACTAAAGAAAACAATGGCTCGGCTTTTATTCCTTAAATATTGATCTTAAACATATATAATAAATTACAAAGTTGGGTAAACAAAGGTACAGAATTTTATGAAATCGGTTAAAATTTTCAAGGGAATTAAATTTTAAGAAATACAAAATTTAAATTTTTATACGGCCCCCGTACAAAAACATTTCCAGTGAGTAAAATGTGCCCTATACACTAGTAAGGTGATGTATAAAATTTCAGCATTTTATCATAAAAAATCCCAGAGATATGAAAAGACAAAAATACTGACTTAAACCACTTTTCGATGCATCGACATGGGTTCGCAAAGGGAAAAAATCATGTCGGCAGATCGCGTTTTAGGGGTCATACACGAATTACGAAAGAAAACAATGATTACATAAATAAATAATAATTTTGCTATTTATTGGTACAAAAGTATCTACACTGTGTAGAAATAATAACTTTACACAAAGATTACAAGACTTGTTCAAAATGTTTTCCCATCCATGTCAAAGATCCATTAATGATAAGAGGCAGATATTATTTCCTTATAATGCATTATTTCTGCGTTGCGTCATTTGCACTCTTGCTGTAAACATTTACATTTTAATTTGTGATTAATCCCTCACCAACTTTGTTTAAACATATCTCTGGGACTTTTCTAATAAAATGATGAAATTTTGTACATCACCTTATTAGTGTATGGGGCATATTTTCTCATTGGAAATGTTTTTATACGGGGGCCGTATAAAAATTTAAATTTTGTATTTCTTCAAATTTAATCATCCTTTTAAAATTTTTATCGATTTTATAGAATTTTGTACCTTTTTTTACGCAACTTTGTAATGTATTAAATATGTCTAAGATCAATATTTAAGAAATAAATGTCGAGGTGAATGTTTTTGGGGCACCCTGTATAATTTGGTACACTTGTAGAGAAGGTTTGGGAAATACGCTGGAATAAACCGTTATTCGATATTTACTGTAGTATAAGAAATATTTAATGTTAAAGACAAAATATTTGAGCTGTGAGTTCGCGTCCTGAATAGACTAACAATAAAGACCACGAAATTTTTGCAGACAAGTAACTAGAAAGTTGAATTTTTGGAAGACTGAACACTTTTTACTTTCCTTATATACATAATGTATAAGGAAAGTATTGTGACGGGTTCGAAAATTTGAATTCGAATTTTCGACGGGAGAGCACGTTTCAAGCATTCCTGGTCACGAATCAAACATTTTTGAAGTGATGTCTGTGTGTGTGTGTGTCAGTCAGTGAGTCTGTGGAGACGATAACTGACGAACGAATGGACCGATTTGAACGAAATTTTGTACAGAAATCACAATCCGTAAACACTGGAAGCCTGTTGTTTTTATACGCAATCAAATGTTCAGAACCGCCCTAAATTTTCGAGTGAAATCTTGAAAAAATCGTCAAAAAATCAAAACCGCTAATAAAATTACGCAAATAGACATTTCTTATGTAATTTTTCATTAGAAAACGATTGGCATAAATTTTAGAACGTTAACATGAACCGTTCTCGAGATATTGCACATTTTTCAAAAAAATTATCAAAAAGTCATATAAAAATATTTCCTATTGAGGAACATGTTCACTTTTCATATGTAATACCATGCGATACATTGGGTGACATCATTCTCGTGGATCTAGCTCGTTCCATTCATGAAAAAAGATACTTTGAGTAATACTTTTGTTTTTGAAAGCCAATAGTCATTTATCTGCTGTAGCAATAACTTATTTCTTCGTCCATAACGCTTGGCAAGATTTTGGCGGCGAATTTGGCGGAATGTCGCCAAATTAACGAAAATCTCGCCAAATGGATAAAAATGACGCTAAATCAATGACAATGACGACTAATTGTCGAAAATTCAATATCTTGGAAAGAATATAGGTATCTACTAAAAGAAAAACCTATTTTTATACTGTAAAAGTAGTAAATTTAATACATTATATAAGGAAATTCATGTGTTGCCCACATCAGAGTTTTTTTTGGTAAGAGTGAATGAAATTCGAGTTCCCATTAAAGGTATTAAAGGGAGAAATTCTTTACCTTTCGTGCATTAAGCTCATAACCTTCAGAGCATATAAATATTCCGGTTTGTCACGGGTATTCCGATTTGTGGCTAAAGGAGAGGATTAATCTTACTGCTGCGCATGCTCTTTGTCGCGGCTTGCGTCGTTCTGATTGGTTGCAGAAAATGCATTTTTATTATATATAGAATATTATTGTATAAGTATTGTTTTCCCCAATTTTTATTTTTACTTCAAGGTTCAGACGGATAATCACGTTTTAAGATCTGCTGAGCTCATTTCGAACACTTTAGGAAGTATTTCAGTCTGTGTGTGTACGAGCGTATGTTTTTATGAGGTGTAGACAACAAAGACTGCACCTACTGCTTTTAAATTGTATATATACATTTTTTCGAGATTTACATTTCTACAAAAACTTTGCGCAGGAATACTATGCTTCACTGGGTCCCTTCTCACTGTGGCATCTTTAGAAATGAGATGGACGACTTGTTGGTAAAACAGGTAACTGAAATTATTCAATCTCCATATAATATAATACACTGCTTACAACTGAAATCGCAACACCATAAAGTTGTAGATGTAGCTTTATGTAAATCAGGCAGCAAGGCAAGATATGCAAATGATCACAGTGTCGTTACGCATAGTGACGTAACACCTTGACGAGTAGCATAATGCCGAGCTGTAAAAATCATCACAGTATGCCAAGAATACGTCGACGTACCGCATACGTTCAGTTATCGTCAACGGAACAGAAACAAGTCATTGTTTTACGTGAGGGTGAATTGAGCTTTCCACCTTGGAAGGATCTCTGAACTATTGGGTCGTGATGTGAGCACAGTTCAACGGTGTGTGCTACGGTTCGTGAGAGACAACGAAAGGACACGAAGATCAGGTAGTGGCGTTTCCAGGTGAACCACACCACGAGAAGATCGTGTGCTTCTGAGAAGCTTTGCGCGGGAGCCGTTTACCATAGCAACTGTGTTACAACGACACTTATCCCATACTACAGGCAACGTGGTTTCGATGCAAACAATTCTGAACCATTTACATGACGCAGGACTCCGAGATAGACGGCCTTTTCGATACCCACCATTTCAACGTCTTCACCGGTTATTTCGTCTCCAGTGATGCCAAATGAGACGCAATTGGTCAACAGAATGGCGAAACATTCTGTTCACAAATGAATTACGATTCTGTTTTGGCATGCTAGATGGCCGTATTCGCGTATGGCGGCTCTTTCGTCAACACCACCAGAAAATTTTTTCTATCAGTTGACACACAGTCCCCTAAGTGGGACCATGCTTTGCGGTGGTATAACATTTGGTGGATGGAAACTTTTGGTCCACGTCTCTGGCAGTATCACGGCACAACGATACGTCTCTAACATTGTGAGAATTGTGATACAGCCATATCTGTCCACCAGGCCTGGACTGCTTTTTCAGCAGGATAATGACAGGCCACATACTGCCCGGGTAACTATGAATTGGCTACAAGGTTTTAATATCCTGTCCTGGTCAGCATATTCTCGAGATTCGTCGCCAATTGAGCACGTCTGGAGTATCATGGGTCGCCGATTAAGAGAATTCTCAATTTCAGCAAACCATGTTCAATTACAAGCCCAAATGCATGCTGTGTGGAATGCCATCCCTTAGCATACCATTGACTATCTCATTGACGGGATGTCTCATCGTATTCAATCCTGCATAGCCGTTCGCGGCGAGCCTATTCCATATTGATCTAATGTCAATAAAGATCTGTGCTTTCATATTCCAGGTGTGATTTGATCATTTACACTTCTCCATGTCAGGGGCGAGGTAGCCCAGTGGTTAGCGCGCGGGAATTGCACTCGGTAGCTCCGGGTTCGATTTCCTCCGCTGCCAAAACTGCCGCCATGTACATGCGGAGTACGATCACTTTAAACATGTGGGTCCGTAAGTCCTTCCAAGAGGTTGATAGGAAAGGAAGAGGTGGTAGGGGAAGAAAGGTACGATCCCTGTGGATACCTCCCCCACTGGGTTCCGGCCTAAATTGGGTGGCTTTTCCCGGCCGTCCAAACTGTTACCTTACACCTTTCTGGTAAATCCACCTCTTGTTGCACCTGCGGTTCTTTCGGCGATGCCGACCATTTTGTTTTTTCTTGTCCCCATACAAAAAATTTTCATCTTACAAAACCCTCCCCTGCCAATTGCGCAGCCTGGTTCTCGAGAGTCAGTTCAAATAAATCTTCTATAGATAAAATTAAAAACTGTGTTCTCATTGCTAGAGACATCTCTAATCAAATTTCCTGATCAGCTTGTGAGCCTCTCCCTTTTCCCCCTTTTGGTCGGTGGTCCCCTGTTGTCCTTTTCCCTGGAGGTGTTACCCTCTCTTTGTTTGGTTGCCTTGTTTTGTCTGTGTTTTGTTTTTGTCTTTGTTTTGTCTGTGTTTTGCTGTGTTTTGCTGTGTTTTGATTGTGCCCCGTTTGTTGCTGTTTGTCTTGGTTTAGTTTTTGTTTTTGTCTTCGTTGTTGTTTTTGTTGTATTATTTCTCATTGTGCACCAGTTGAAGTAACAATTGTTCAAGAATTATTGTAATCCGTTTTAATGTGTCTTTCACTGTTTAAACTTTATATTGTTTCAAAATGTGAAACATATTATGTAAACTCTCCTGTAAATTTTTGATTCTCAAAATAAAGGCTGCTGGACCGTCGGACGAAAGCCATGGAAGTTGGGAGTTGGTTTCGGCTAACTCCTTCCCGGCCGTCCAAATGGATGCTCAAGTCCGTGTTGACGAGCCGGACGGCCTGGGTTTTCAACACCTTTCTGGTAGGCCGGATTGTCTGGGTCTCAACAACAACATCTCCATGTCACAATTATATTCCGCAAATTTCATAAGGTTATATCAATTCCTTCTTAGTGTTGCGATTTCATTTGTGAGCTTTATTCATCTATTGTGAGAATAATTAAAAATCTGATGGGGGCAACACATGACTTTCCTTATATAATGTAATGAATTTACTATTTTTACAGTAAAAAAATAGGTGTTTCTTATAGTAGATACTAATATTCTTTCCAAGATATTGAATTTTCGACAATTAGTCGTCATTTTCATTGATTTAGTGTCATTTTGATACATTTGGCGAGATTTTCGTTAATTTGGCAACATTTCAAAAAGTCGCCAAGTTGGCGACATTCCGTCAATTTCGTCTCCAAAATCTCGCCAAGCGTTATGCACTAAGAAATAAGTTATTCTTACAGCAGATAAATGACTATTGGAGTTCAAATACAAATGTATACTCAAAGTATCTTTTTTCCGGTTCCGGACATAATCCCGACAGCCGAAATCCCGACAAGCCAGAATCCCGACAGCCGAAATCCCGACAAGCCAGAATCCCGACAGGGTCGAAATCCCGACAAGTCAAAATCCCGACAAGGTTGAAATCCCGACAAGCCAAAATCCCGACAAGGTCGAAATCCCGACAAGCCAAAATCCCGACAGCCGAAACCCACTCTTGCACAGACTAATACAACACTAAGGCGGTCATCGCAGTGATGTCACTAGGGTTAGAATTTACTAATCAGCACTCCCCCCCCCCCCCCCCACGCACATGCGCTGGACTCACGCTGGGCCCACGCACATGGCTCTCTACGCCTATATGTATAGCTTGATCAAAATTATCGGCGTTTTTACATCTCTACATTTTACAAATTAATAGTTTTAATCACTAAATCATAACAATTATGCCATTACTGAAATAAATTTTGGCAAATTGAAATGACAAAGATTAAAATGATATAACAGGTCGGTATAAGATTTAGGAAATTCATTTTATTAAAAAGGAAAAAAAAACACTTACACATTCTGCATACGTTTAAATAGCATATTCAAATTGCATTTGGCCATTGTTGTAGCAAGCGGATGGAGACAAGAGGGAGCGTGAGTCCAGTGCATGTGGGTGGGGGGGGGGGGAGTGCTGATTAGTAAATTCTAACCCTTGTGACGTCACTGCGTTGACCGCCTTAGTGTTGTATTAGTCTGTGCAAGAGTGGGTTTCGGCTGTCGGGATTTTGGCTTGTCGGGATTTCGACCTTGTCGGGATTTTGGCTTGTCGGGATTTCGACCTTGTCGGGATTTTGACTTGTCGGGATTTCGACCCTGTCGGGATTTTGGCATGTCGGGATTTCGGCTGTCGGGATTCTGGCTTGTCGGGATTTCGGCTGTCGGGATTACGACCCAGACCCCTTTTTTCATGCATGGAACGAGCTAGATCAACGAGAATGATGTAACCCAATTCAATAGGAATTTTTTTTTTATTTTATGACTTTTGATAAATTTTTTGAAAAATGTGCTATATCTCAAGAACGGTTCATGTTAGCGTTCTAAAATTTACATCAATAGTTTTCTAATGAGAAATTACATAAATGTCTGTTTGCGTAACTTTATTAGTGGTTTTGATTTTTTGACGAGTTTTTCAAAATTTCATTCGAAAATTTAGGGAGATTCTGAACATTCGATTGGGTATAAAAACAATAGGCTTCCAGTGTTTACGGATTGTGATTTTTGTACCAAATTTGGATCGAATCGGTCCATTCGTTCGTCAGTTATCCTCTCCACAGACTCACTGACACACACACACACACACACACAGACATCACTTCAAAAATGTTTGATTCGTGATCAGTGATGCTTGAAACGTGCTCTCCCGTCGAAAACTCGAATTCGAATTTTCGACCCCGTCACAATACTTTCTTTATACATTATGTATATAAGGAATGTCAAAATATGATGATACAAAGAATTATAATTCTAATCTGTTAGAACAAATTAAGGATAAGGATTAGTGAAATTCTCTTGATAAAATTCCTAATTTCCCAAAGCGTCATGTTGTTGCAGCTTTTCGGATGGAGGCGGGACATGATTGCTTGCCTAAATGTTTATTTAGATTTGGCTTCCTCCTTAACTGTGTTATATATGGGGTTGGAGTTGCGATGGATATATCCTAAGGTTTATAGATACTCAAGTCCAGTCCGGCATGAGTGGGGCATCCCAGTGTTTAGTGCGCATTGATTTCACTCTGACGACCCAAGTTCGATTCCCGCTGCTGCCCAAACTATTCCCGTGTTCACGCGGAGTACAATATGTGGGTTCGTAACTCCTTTCGAGAGGTTGGTTGGTACTGGAAGGAGGGTATGGTCCCTGTGGATACCTCCCCCCACTCAGTTTTATATTGGGTTGCACTTCCTGGCCGTTCAAACTTACATTTTTAGGTAGGTCTTTCGGTCTGGGTCTATGAAGAAGATCTGCTCGGCTTTGGTGGGAAATGTATATGAAAGATATTGGCACCGAAGACGGAAGATACAAGCCCTGCTGCCCGGTTGATTTTATAGAACTGTAGACTTATAGAACAGCTTTATGGATTTATACATTTACAGAGCTGCAGTTTGCTTTTATATTTCTTGTTTTTATTTTGTATTTTTGTGCATTTCTTTTTGTCTCTTCTGTGGTGTTTGTGCTGTTTGTTCTTACACACCAGGGAATGTCCCGGCCACACACTTAGCTACAGTAAACCTTCGGGTCTGTCGTGTGGTCTGGGTTTTCAACACCAGGGAATGTCGGGGGCGCGGTAGCCCATTGGTTAGCGCGCTGGAGTTGCACTCGGTTGGCCCGGGTTCGATTCCAGCCACTGCCAAAACTGCCGCCGTGTTCATGCGGAGTACGATCACGTTAAACATGTGGGTCCGAAAGTCCTTCCGAGAGGTTGGTGGTAGGGGAAGGAGGGTACGGTCCCTGTGGATGCCTCCCCCCCTGGGTTCCGGTCTAAATCGGGTGTCACTTCCCGACCGTCCAAACAGTTACCTTACACCTTTCTGGTAGGTCGGACGGTCTGGGTTTCAACAGCAACAACACCAGGGAATGTACCCCTTCCCGGTCGTCCAATTAGATACTCTAAGTCCTCTGGACGAGTCGGACGACCTGGGGCTTTCACACCAGGGAATGTCCCGATCGTCCAAAACAGTTACCTTACACCTTTCTGGTAGGTCGGACTGTCTGGGTTTCAACAATCAACACCAGGGAATGTCTCCGGCCATCCAAATAGATGCTCAAGTCCTCAGGACGAGTCGGACGGTCTGGGTCTTCAACACCAGGGAATGTCCGCGTGCTGTTGGCACATTTCGGGTGCGGTAGCCCGGTGGTTTTCGCGCTGGATTTGCACGCTGCCACAACTGCCGCCGTGTTCATGCGGAGTACGATCACGTTAAACATGTGGGTCCGTAAGTCTTTCCGAGAGGTTGGTGGTAGGGGAAAGAGGGTACGGTCCCTGTGGATGCCTCCCCCACTGGGTTCCGGTCTAAATTGGGTGACACTTCCCGGCCGTCCAAACAGTTACCTTACACCTTTCTGGTAGGTCGGACGGTCTGGGTCTCAACAACAACACCAGGGAATGTGTGACGGCCACTCATATTGCTACTCGTGGCTGCCCGAATCGCCTAGGGCGAGTCGCGTCGTCTGGGTTTTCGACGTCGACACCTGGGAATGTCCAGCAGTCCAAATGGTTGCTCAAGTCCTCGGACAAGTCAGACGATCTGGGTCTTCAACACCAGGGAATGAACTCGGTAGGCCCGGAGGTTCGATTCCCGCCACTGCCAAAAGTGTCGCCGTGTTCACACGGAGTACGATCACGTTAAACATGTGGGTCCGTAAGTCCTTCCGAGAGGTTGGCGGTAGGGGAAAGAGGATAAGGTCTCTGTGGATATCTCCCCCACTGGGTTCCGGTCTAAATTGGATGGCACTTCCCCACCGTCCAAAAAGTTATCTTACACCTTTCTGGTAGGTCGGACGGTCTGGGTCTCAACAACAACACCAGGGAATGATCATTGTATCAAGTGCTACTGCTAGAAATAAAAAAAAATCTACAAATTTCGAATTTGTTTATTTACGGAGAAAGACATACGACATTTCTTTTGTGTGTATTTTTTAATTATCCCATTGCAATGCAATTAACATAGCACTCATCAAGTTTTAAGCAGTTAACGCATTTATCTTCCATAGTAGATGAAAATTCTTTTTAAGCTTTCAAACTTGAAATAGTGAAGCACTTAAGAATAATATAATTTTACCCAGCTTAAATGTCGTCGTTAAACGACCGATTTTCGCCTGTCTGTGCTATCTGTTAGCCTAGCATATTACTTCCGTCGCAAAACATTCCAAAGCTGTTTTGTCTGAACTTTTGGAATTCAAAGCGGCAATTACTAAAACGAGGTTTAAATTAGTTCATAAATTCCTCGTTAATTTGTATTGTGCCATTATCTTGCCTGAATACGTAAAATTGTGTGATTTTATCAAGGACCGAGTAGTTTAACATAGATTAAAATTCATTAGTCAGAAGTTATAGGGTTAGAAAAGTATGTTGGGTTTTTAAAGAAAGTGGTCTTATTATGAAAGGAATACAGATTATATATTTACCAGTACAGTCTGTCCCCACTAAATTGGGTAACGGATATTTGCAAACCCCGCTTATGTGCATAGAATATTTTGGTATAAAAACGAACCCCCATAGGGTTATTGTTAAATATACCCGTTTTATTCCATAAGTATAGCATTCTCCGGCTAAATGCATAAAAGATGAAATACTAATCTCGTGAATTTCAGTTTATGTTGGAAATTATGGGAGGAAAAGCGATAAATCACCAAATTTCAAACTTGCTAAGATCTGGTTTTACCTGTGTGACGGAAAGTTTTAGTGAGTGTTCAGTGAGTTGAGTTTTAGTGAGCGTTCAGTTAGTTGAGTTTCAGTGAGCGTTCAGTGAGTTGCGTTTGAGTAAGCGTTCAGTGAGTTGAGTTTCAGTGAGCGTTCAGTGAGTCGAGTTTTAGTAAGCGTTCAATGAGCTGAGTTTTAGTGAGCGTTCTGTGAGTTGAGTTTTATTGAGCGTTCAATGAGTTGAGCTTTAGTGAACGTTCAGTGAGTTAAATTTTAGTGAGCTTTCAGTGAGTTGAGTTTTAGTGAGCGTTCAGTGAGTTGCGTTTTAGTGAGCGGTCAGTGAGTTGAGTATCAGTGAACGCTGAGTTTCAGTCAGCGTTCCAAAATACGTGAAGTAGCTAAATGAAAGTGCTTTAAAACTAAAAATTATATGTAATTTTAAATAAGTATTTATAAATTGGATAATATGTTCAAGTATTTAAATACAGTGAACTCTGGTTTTAACGCGATTTTTCGGCGACATAAAAATCATCCGCGCTATAAGGGCAGGCGCTATATAAACGCGAAATGCTATTTTATTGCTCAATTTTCAATCTAAAAAGATGCTTGTCAGTTATATTATGTTCTAAATGTATGATTTCGTGTTCTATATTTAGTAGTATGTTGAACAAAGACGTTTATAGAATGTAATAATCCGTATTCTACAGATTTTAATTATTTTGTTTAGGAGAAAGTTTGTAAATACATATCATGTGCATTATTATACTTACAAACAATAGTATATTTGCGCGTTTTTCAGTCATTACGGTGCTGCGGAAGTCATAAAATCTGCCATTTTAAGTTGTTTTTAACACTTTACAACATAGTTGAAAAGTGTTTATGACTTTATTCATTCTGTCTGCTGTCCGTTCCCATCCCACGATAACTGCCGTAAAAATGACTTTATCAAAATTAAATTTTATAATGTTGTTCAGACGGCCTGTAGGACAGACACATGGGAATGTAAATTAACAATATCACCCAATTAGTTTTGGAATGAACCCGGGTTGAAACAATGAAATACATTGAATCCTATGGGGCTGAATTTTTCAAATATTTTCTTAAGTGAAGTTAAAATTCACAAATTGCTTCGAAAGTTTAAGGAATATTCAAATTATCGCATAAAAGAAATCAGCAAAATATATGTAGTTTTTTAAATAAAAACTAAAATAATAATTACACTCATATTATATGAAGAGATCACGTGACCCACCTCAAAATAAAATAAAGCATCCATCTTGTATCAAAATCGTGATTTTTAAAGTTCTTTCTAATTTATATTTAGTGTTGTATCCGTCCTAAAACCGCTTTATTTTTGCTTAATTTCTGTGCATCTATATTTGAAACAACGCGATTACAATATATTTGAGTTTAAATGATCAATGGTATCCATCTTGCGTCAAAATTGCGATTGTTATAGTTCTTTTTTAATTTATGTTTAGTGTTGTATTCGCCCTAAAACAGCTTTATTTTAGCTTAATTTCTGTGCATCTATATTCTAAAACAAAGCAATTACAATATATTTGAGTTTAAATGATCATCAAACTTTGATTATTTCTACAACGAAGCCTAATTTTAACGTATGATGAATGTAAACACATCAAGCTGTAAGATGAGTTGTATAAGAATTGTGGAATTTTTTCAAGCCAAAATTATTTAGCTCCGGAGTCTGGAATAAAGTGGATATGAATGATTTTGCATAGAGAAGCAGACGATTTTAAGCATTGATTTTTTCGATGAAGTTTTAGGCATAGAGTTAAAGTACTTTTACCGTCATGGTTTTAAGTTTTTAAGAAAAATTAATTATTGTAGTATTGTGATGAGTGAAAGGAATGGAATAAAAGTGGATGAATGAAATATTTACTCTTTTCATGGAGATCCAAGTGATTTATATTTCGATGGCGTCATTTGAAAACGCTCATTTTTTTCGATGAAGTTTTAAGTTTATAAATACAATAAATTTGTGTTGTATTGTGATAATTGTAAAAATATTACCGCTGAATGTATCGCATTTTAGGGTTGTTTAAATTGCATTGTAGTTATAAAGTGTTTCATAAGCAATGCTTTATGCATGATTGATCTTTCTTGTTATAAAGTAATTTCTGTTCAAAAATTTTTTTTTTGTGGACAATAATTGGAGAAATCTTAATGACGAAATGGTGTCTTTTTGCCCTTCAAACTGTGGTGAAAATAGTATACATTAAGGGGGGGGGGGGAAAGGACGCATCATCAAAATTGGTGGAAATAATATTTATGTAGTAATTAATGATTAGGTTAATTTGGGTTCGAGATCGTAATAGTGCTTTCAAAGTTCTGCATCCAACATATAACCGATTTGTTGTGCAATCTGGCGTCAACCTGTAAATACAATAATTCCGAAAATAAAAACACTAAATAAACTACCTATTAATGACACCTTTGATTTTTTTCACATGATTATTTATTTCAACACATATATAATTTTGTCAAACACTTTCAATTATTAATTTTGCTATGGTATTCATTTTAATACGTTTGGAATTTATACCCATTCTCAATTTAATTTGGAGTCGGGAGTAATGACGAAGTAGTTATATACAACAACTTATTTTTATTCAAATCGAATTCTTCATGGAAAATAACAGAGTAGTTGTATTGGATGTCATTCTTGTTAAATGAATTCTTGCTCACATATCTGTGGTCATTGTAATCATTGGGGTTCACCTTGAATCTTGAGAGTTGCTATGTCACTTAGTCCACCACTTTTTACCGAGTTGTTTATAACACTTTGCAACAAAGTTGAAAAGTGTTTATGCCTTTGTTCATTCTGTCTGTCTGTCTGTCCGTTAGCACGATAACTGCCGTAAAAATGACTTATCAAAATGAAATTTTAGTATGTTGTTCAGACGGTCTGTAGGACCTATGGGAATATGAATGAATAATATCACCCAATTAGTTTTGAATTGAACACGGGTTGAAAAAATGAAATACATTGAGCCCTATGGGACCTAATTTTTCAAACATTTTTTTAAGCGGATTTAAAATTCATAAATTCCGTCGAAAATTTTAGATAATATTCAAATTGTTCCATAAAATATATAAAAAAAATTCAGCGAAATATATTCAGTAGTTTTTTAATAAAAATTAAAATATTAATAACACCTCTTATATGAGGCGATCACGTGACCATGATATGAAAAGATCACGTGACCCCTTCAAAATGATATATGGCATCCATCTTGTCTCAAAATCGTGATTTTTAAAGTCCTTTTTCATTCATATTGAGTGTTGTATCCGTCCTAAAACCACTTTATTTTTGCTTAAATTCTGTGCATCTACATACTGACACAACGCAATTACAATATATTTGAGCTTAAATGCTCATCCAAATTTGATTATTTCTACAACGAAGCCTATTTTTCACCTATGTAAAATGTAAACAGCAAAATATGTAGAATGAGTTGTATTAGATTTGCTGTATTTCTTTAACAAAAAATAATTTAGTTCATGGAGTCTGCACGGCTGATATGAATGAAATATTCATTGATTTTACACAGATAAGGACGATTTTTTTCGATGAAGTTTTACGCATAGAGTTTAATTACTTGTAGCTCCATGGTCTTAATTTTTAAATAAAATAAATTATTATAGTATTGTGATGAATGACATGAATGAGAAATTATTTATGAATGAAATGCTGCTTTTATAGAGAGAGCCGGGCGTGTTATTTTTTCTGTGACATCATTTGAATGAATTTCAGTTGTTTTCGATGAAGTTTTCAATTATAATAAATTGTCGTAGTATTATGATAATTCTAAAATTATTACCGAGGAATGTATCACATTTTAGAGATGTTTAAACCAGGCAATTTATATTTCAATGCCGTCATTTGAATGAAGTTCATTTTTTTCGATGAAGGTTTAAGTTTTCAAATATAATAAATTAATGTAGTATTGTGATAAGTTTTAAAATATTACCGAGGAATGTATTGCATTTTAGACATGTTTAAATAAAATTGCATTAAAGTTGGAAAGTGTTTCATAATCAATGCTTTAAGCATGATTGATCTTTCTTGTTAATACTGCAAGTGACATGGCACTTCTTCAGCTCTCTTTATACTTCAAGTTCCATTACTGAATTCCAACTTATTTTATGTAAGAAAAAAACTTCTTGCTCTGATGGCTCGCCCTTCATTACTTCCTCTGGTCCCATTGGTTGGAACGCTTATGTGAGAGCGCTGTAATTGGCTGCAGATACGTTGGGTGTAATAGCCCGAAGTTCATAAAACCACATAATCCTATGAAGTGTGTGGATTTTTCATTGGGGATTATTCATTGCCCTACATTCATTTATTTCTAGTTAATGTCAGCCACTGCTTTCATTGTTGATGCTAACGAAGTTTATTTCCCTTATCATATACGCCTTGTCTGAGGGAATAAATGCTTTACAGTCTGCAATCAATCATAATGCTAAAACAAAGTGCACTTTCGTTATCGCACAAATCACCGCAGAAGAGTATCAAATAATCTTCAGTGCTTTTTCTGCTGTAGAAATATAGTTAGATTTGATCTCTGTACACACTATTCTCATTGATTGACGCAGCAACTATTTGTTAATCATTGATAACTTGAGATATTGGTTCCTTTCTGTACGACAATATCAATCCACCGATTTACAATTTCCTTTGTAATTATTTCTGATCACTAAATGCACTGTTGTCTTGTTTATCAAAGCAAAGAGACACGAGGCGGATTTCTCTCGCGTTTTATCCAAATTCACGGTGTAACCGAGGGCGTTATAACTGGGCTTCACTGTCTCGTGATAAGAGATATAAGTATTTATTTATGCGTTATTTTGTGTGATAAAATATGTTTTAATGTATATAGATGTGTCAGCAGATTTAAGATAGATTTAGTGAGACAGTATTATGTTTGTATTTACGATGTCTAATGTTTAAGGATAGCATCAGACTTAAGGATGCCAGTTTTATGGCACCCTGACCCGAAAGGTCAAAGTAGGCAATAAACCTTAGAGGCCAAGTTGAAACCAAGAGAGTGGTTAAAGATATTAACCAATTCTGGAAAATGTCTGATCGCATTGCCCTGAGGTCGGCCAATCAGAGCGACAAGGGGCGTTACAGACCGCAGGCAAAAGAGGCGGCAACAAAGGGTTCTACAGTGCATATTCAGAACTTCTACGATGGCAGAACAGTTTTGAGAATCGAGAGAATTGATATACAATGCTGACGCAATTTTGAGAATGCAGAATTGAGATGAGAGAAAGTGTTCCTCCGGGATTCCACGGGAATGTCCCAATACAGAACGCCAACGGCAGATGCCAGATCAACTGCAGTACAATTAGCAGTACCACATCCTGAGTTGGTACCAGTACAAAATACTCTGATGTAAGCGTGGTGATCAATGTCCAAAAACAGACTTGAATGTCTATGTTCCTCAATAATTGTTGAAGGTCATAAATGCATTTTAGGCATTTTTAATTAACTGGCCTCACATTGTATCTCTCCGCCGCAATTAATGAATAATTGTTGTAACTAATTTAATAAGTAATCCATGTTGTTAATAAATGATTTCATTTTAAAGTTAAAATAGTGCAACTAATTATGGTAGTATGTTAATGTTTTCTATTCCAGAAACTCGCACTGAAGATTAATATGGTGGATTAACGCGGAATTTCATGTTGCAGCGCAATGTAATTAATTAACTTCAATGAACTTCAACTATTATTTTTATTTGTGCACCATAATAGAGTAAAAAAACACAAAAAAAGAATGGAAGTATTTGAGTCTGTATTGAAAGTCACGTGACGAATTTGTAGTTTGTACTTAATATGTACGCTATACCCGTAAAATTGTTTGCTATACACGTACACGGTGATATTATGTACACGTGTTGAACATGATGACGTGATTCTTCTATAAAAGATTAAAATATGTTTTTAACCTACATTTAAATCAATTTCACCCTGTTTCATATAAATCGATTTCAAACACCAACCATGTTTCAGAAGTCATTTTATCTTGTTTACACGAACCAGATGTTAACATTTTCAGTTTTCTTTGAGGACTTTTATCTTCGTATTCCGTTCAATACCA
>OX578154.1:19936404-19978904 GCA_951213105.1 Amaurobius ferox | reverse complement strand
CTTGAAAGAAACTGTGGTGCACGAAAATAAAGTAATACTTAAACTTGGAATTTTAGATTATTATTATTTTCAACATATCTTAATATGGCCGTAAATTGATTGTATTCGTGAAACTCATTATTGAACTATACATTGCGTTGTTTGCCGCTGATAACCCTCCAATTCTTTATCTTTCGCGCGAGTTCTGTAAAAGAATATTAATTAATATAATACTAAATTGATTGCACTATTTTAAATTTAACAATAAATCATTTATTAACAACATAAAATACATATTGAATTCATTACACAATTATTCATATTATTTCGGCGGAGAGAGATAATGTGAGACAATTATTAAAATTACCTAAAATGTATTTACGACTTTGTGTAATATCTGAGGAACCTTCAAGGCTGTCTTGGCTTTGTCACCAGCACGTACTTCGCCGATCATATTTCTGAAATTAACTCGAAGTGTAATTCGCCGACGCGCATTTCGCCGATCATATTGTACTGCTGGCTCGAACACTCGTACTTATATCATTCTCTTAGTCTGTTCTCTGTAAGTATCCTCGTTCTGTATCTCCGCCATTCTAGTAGTCGGTTCCTTCTCATCGTTCTTAGATCATTATGTTTCTATATCTTTCTAAGTGTCGTGCTGTAAGTCTCTTTTTGTCGCTATATCTGTTTTTATCGTCGTTCTTATGTCTTAGGTTGTGGCTCTTTTTGCCTCAGGACTGACACTCCTCTTTTGATCTCATTTGCAGCCTTCAGTGTGACTCTACAAGCTTCTTCTCAATTGGTCAGCCTTTCCATCTAATATCGTTACACATTTTCTTAAGAGTCCTTCGACCACTTCTTGTCTCGACACCCCTAAATTTATGATTTTAGTTGACCTATGGGTCAGAATGCCGTAAACACTGGCGTCATTGAGATTGAAGGTATTATCTGATGTTTCAGACATAATAAATAATGTACATAAAACTGTTTCGCAATAACTAGAGTGATATCTATTTCAGGTCTCACAGAAACAGTTAAAATTACTGTAAAAATACTAGTTTCAAAAGACAGCAGAAATTATAGAAATAATGAAAAATAAAGGAACACCCGGATTTGCAAAGCTACATGAACTACATCAACTAAACTCTAATAATATTTGATCTAACAACGTTAAAAATAACGATTAATAGACTGCAGAATGAAGCGAAATATAACAAAAAATGAATATAGTAATCGGTTTCGGAGGCTGTATGCGCTAACTTCATCAACTAAATGAAAAAAAAAACATTGTAACAAACTACTGTAAAAATACCAGTGAATAAAAGACTTCAAATGATTTTGACTTATGTCATTAATTTATAATGATTTGTAACTACCAAACATATTATTCAGTTTTACACTGCTGTTCATAAATTGATTTCACATATCAACTACGTCTCCAACATCTAAAATCGTGCTTATTCAGACCAGATGTTGACATTTTCCGTTTTCCAATGATGCTAAAATATTTGCCCATCCAATACCATGTTTATCTTAGTATTCCAGAAGAAATTTTAAAACATCCATTTAATGTTCGTTTTAAATCATTTTGAGTCTGCAGCTGTTGCTCGAACAAGCAAATCAATGTGCTTACGCTTTTCCATGGAGATCAACATGTTAATCTGTAAAGTTAAAATATACAAAAATGCACAACTTGTTCGTTACTTTGAATACATCAACATATGAAAGAAAATTTATAACTGATAATAGCATTAACAAATGTTAAAATGAAAAAAAATAAATTAATTTATGATATATTTAAAACAACATGTTAATGAAATTAAATATTAATACTGTAGTTTGTATAAGATTAAGATTTGTCACATAAAATTTTAAATGCATTTTATTTAAATCATTTATTACAGAAAACAATGAAAATTAACTCGGGTGTGGCTTCACTCGTCTTTCTCATACAAAAATTCATTTTGAAGTAGCTTGTGATTTTTTTTTTCAAATTTCAAAAGAAATTTTTTAAAAATTGGTATCTTTGGTCCAATTGATTATAATTATGGGGTGTTAGCCTTCACTTTAAAGGGAATGGAAAAATCTTCCGATTCGTATCAGACAGTGTACCCCTCGTGTGTGTGTGTGTGGTGGTGGTGGTGGTGGGGGGGGGGGGGGCTTGTGATGTTATGAAAAAAAAAATTCTGGCCACTCAAACAGCTGCTGTAAGCCCTTGGACCAGTCGAATTTGTCTGGATCTTCAACGAACACAAACATTGTCTTCTGGCTAATTTTTACAAAAATGATTGAAATTGTTAAGTGCAATCATTATTGCGCCAGAAATAACCCCTTTTTATGCACGATGATATCAAATTTTGTCCTATACTGCCATGTTAAGAAAGCAGAAAATTTAGAACACATTTCGAAGATTTTCTCGAATTTAAAAGAAAATCTATCTAGTTCTATATTATTTTATAACAATGCCTGGGTTCCTCAGCGCCCTGAAAGAACCAGACAAGTATGATTTAGGCGTCCGCGAGTTGAAAACTGTTCTATTGGAGTCACCATGCCTCGTCAACGTCACAGGCGCATTATAAGCAAACTACAGAGTTCGAACGGAGCCGCATAATCGGTCTGCGGGGAGGAGGATTATCGTACCGGGATACTGCTGCCCGTACGGAGCATAATGTCACGACGGCAATGCGAATATGGAAGCAGTGGACCAAAGAAAACCGGACGAGCCGAAAATCCGTCAGTGAACCACGCAATGTGACGATGATAGACGGGATGATAGACAATGACGATCACATGGGATGATAGACATCTCATCCGCATGGCTGTGGCGAACAGTATAGCTTTTCCTCGAGTGTTAGCGCAGCACTGGAGCACTGCTACAGGTGTGGCATTGTCTGCTTCTACAGTTTGAAGGCGTCTGCCGAGCAGAGAACTGCGTCCAAGCATTCCTTTCAGGAGAATACCGTTGACCCTGAACCATCAACTTCAGGTTGCAGTGGGCGGAGGAGTACAGTCCATGGCGTGCGGATTGGCACCAGATCGTGTTTTCGGATGAGTCCCACTACAACCTGGATTACAATGATGATCTCATACGTGTTACACGGCATTGTTCTGAGCGCCATCTTCCTGCATGCGTATTAGAGCGTCATACTACACGAACGTGAAGCGCGATAGTGTGGGGTGTTATTGAATATCATAGGCGATCCCTGCTGCTGCGTATTGCGGAAACGTTCAACAGCAACCACTACATCAGGGCGGTCTTGAAGGCTGAAGTCGTACCCTTCCTCCAGCACACTTCTTGCGCTATATTCCAACAAGACAACGCCCGACCACATGTTGCCCGAAAGGTCCAAGTCTTCATTGCACAACGGATGCTGCTTCTTCCTTGGCCTGCCCGTTCACCAGACATGTCATAGATTGAAAATGTATGGGATATGGTTATTCGACGACTGATCCATTACTGTTCTCTAGCAGCCACCACCAATGAAGTGTGGACCCGGATCGAAGAAGCCTGGCAGGTAATACCCCAGGAATACATCCAAAACTCTCTTTGCTTCGATACCGCGATGTTTAGAAGTTCTTATTGCCGTTAGGGACAGCTTAAGACAATACTGATTCTGTGCAAGCAATGTGGTTGTATTGGTTTGAAATCGTAATCATTTATTTGTATCACCATTAGTAATATGTGGTATAAATGTCATTCTAATCTGATCATTCCTTCGTGGTGTTGCAATTTTCATATGTTCATCTATTAGGTTATTTACGATTTATATGTATCTTTTATAGTTTTAGAAGTTATTTTGTGTGAAAGTAAGCAAAATGAAGCAAGAGCTCTCTCGAATAAGACTTTTGATTTTCTATTTGGAAGAATACAGTATAAAATGTTAAAATATATAATTTTTTTTGTTCATATATGGTATCATATTTAAGACGGAACAAATATGAATTATTTATAGTTTTATTTATTAGATTCCGAGATACAAGCCGTCTAAAGTTTTCAATTTTTATAACTCTCCAATTTCAGCCGCACACCTATATCGTAGATGCTATTCACTTCAAAACCAGCATACTACAAACAAATGAAGTTACAGTCAACGCATTAGACTTTAAAATGAGTAAGAAGTGTGTTAAAAAACGAGACATATAACAAATAAAAGCAACAACATTTTATTATTTGTATGTAACTTAATTGAAGAGTACATTTATTAAATTATATGTAATTTAAATATATGAAGAATGCATTACATTACATGTAATTACGAAGAATACATTTATTAAATTACATGTAATTACGAAGGATGCATTAAATTATATGTAATTTAAATATATGAAGAATGCATTTATTAAATTACATGTAATAACGAAGAATACATTTATTAAATTATATGTAATTTAAATATATGAAGAATGCATCTATTAAATTATATGTAATTTAAATGTATAAAGAATACATTAATTCAATTATATGTAATTTAAATGTATGAAGAATGCTTTTATTAAATTACATGTAATTTGAATGCATGAAGAATGCATTTATTGAATTATATGTAATTTAAATGTATGAAAAGAATGAATTTAAAAAAATTATATGTAATTTAAGTGGCTGAAAGTTGATGACATACCAAACGGCTCAGGACGTGTTGGATGTTAAGGTTCAAAATTCAAAAATTTTAAATATACCATGAAACACGGTGATATCCCCAATATGATCTTTTTAGTTATACCGGAACTTGAGTTATTCATGAACAAGAAAGATCAATCATGCTTAAAGCATTGATTATGAAACACTTTCCAACTTCAATGCAATTTTATTTAAAAAAGTCGAAAATGCAATACATTCCTCGGTAATATTTTAAAACTTATCACGATACTACATTGATTTATTATATTTGAAAACTTAAACCTTCATTGAAAAAAATGAACTTCATTCAAAAGACGGCATTGAAATATAAATTGCGTGGTTTAAATATCTCTAAAATGCAATACATTCCACGGTAATATTTTTAAATCTATCATAATACTACGATAATTTATTATATTTGAAAACTTCATCGAAAACAACTGAAATTAATTCAAATGACGTCATAGAAAAAATAACACGCCTGGATCTCTCTATAAAAGCAGGATTTCATTCATAACTTTCTCCATTTCATTCATCACAATACTATAATAATTTATTTTATTTAAAAATTAAGACCATGGAGCTACAATTCATAAACTTTATGCTTAAAACTTCATCGAAAAATATCGTCCTTCTGTTTAAAAAATCAATTAATATTTCATTCATATCAGCCATGCAGACTCCATGGACTGAATTATTTTGTGTTAAAGAAATACAGTAATTCTAATACAACTCATTCTACATATTTTGCTGTTTACATTTTACATAGGTGAAAAATAGGCTTAATTGTAGAAATAATCAAATTTGAATGAGAATTTAAACTCAAATATATTGTCATTGTGTTGTTTTAGTATGTAGATGCACAGAATTTAAGCAGAAATAAAGTAGTTTTAGGAAGGATACAACACTCAATATGAATTAAAAAGAACTTTAAAAAATCACGAATTTGAAACAAGATGGATGCCATATCTTATTTTGAAGTGGGTCATGTGATCGTTTAATATCATGGTCACGTGATCGTTTCATATAAGATGTGTAATTATTATTTTAATTTTTATTTAAAAAACTACTGAATATATTTAGCTGAATTTTTTTTATATATTTTATGGAACAATTTAATTATTACCTAAAATTTTCGAAGCAATTTGTGAATTTTAAATCCGCTTAAAAAATGTTAGAAAAATTAGGTCCCATAGGGCTCAATGTATTTCATTTTTTCAACCCGGGTTCAATCCAAAACTAATTGTGTGATATTATTCATTTATATTCCCATAGGTCCTACAGACCGTCTGAACAACATACTAAAATTTCATTTTGATTAAGTCATTTTTACGGCAGTTATCGTGCTAACAGACAGACAGACAGACAGACAGACAGACAGACAGACAGACAGACAGAATGAACAAAGTCATAAACACTTTTCAACTTTGTTGTAAAGTGTTAAAAACGATTACATTCTTACAGAAGGCCCAGGACGGGCTAACCCGTTAATATTTTAAATCCCAAGAATTAAAACATGCTACAAAAACAGAGACATGCCAAATTTGGACTTTCTAGCTGCTTCGGGCCTCGAGTTATCTCAAAAAGCGGTACATTCTTATGGCGGGCCTAAGATGGGCAAACCCTTGAAGTTTCAAAACTGGTTCATATTTGAATAAGTTTTGCTCTTCCATCGGATATGAATAACCATTATTGTACGAAAGTTAAAAATAGTCCTGTTGTAAACAAAGATTAAGTTGGTTTAATTTTGAAATTTTGAAATATAAATGAAACTTGGGGATTAAATTATTCATCTTAATTAAAGTGGTTGTGAATCGTTACATTCGTACATTACTGTCGTGGGTCCAGCTATGCCCTCCTTGCTCTCATTGGATGTTTTTCAGTGCGATGTCGCATCATTGGCTTCTTCAGTTTCAAATAGAGCTTGGTTTAAGTCTTGGTCCTAGGAGATTTTCGCCCCAACCACACCTCTGCAATTTCTGTGATATAAATTTATTGAGGACATGACCTTCTGGGCCAAGGCTTTGATAAAACGGTGCCTAAAAGTCTGCTTTTTTATTTTGCCGTAAACATCAGAACTGCATAAGTTGCCGCCTGGTCTCACAAGTCCAATATTCAGCTTCACTAAAAAAAGGATTTAAAGGATTTTAAAAATGACTGCATTCTATGGCAATCTGGGCTGGCCTGATTAGGTTGAAAATCTAAAGTATTAAAATATACCTTAGAAAATGACATGCCAAACTTTATGTCACAACGATTAGTAGAACCTGTTTAATTAAAGACTTAAAATTGTGAAATGCGATAAATATTATGTATACAGGGCGTATATAAACTGCTTTGACAAAATAAGAGGGTGATGGCACCCACCAAGACGAGCAATATTTACAATGGAACCTAGGGTCGCATTCCACTCTAAGTGTCAGAGAAGCGTAAAGTTAAATTTTAACTTTCAACAGTGAAAATAAGGAGAATTAACGTAATCATAAATTGCACAATCCTATTTATTTACACCATAGAAAGACTCAAAGTAGATGCTCAAAGTAACGGCCAAGGGCGCCGTTGCACAATTCACAATGGCGAATAAACGATTGGCTCACCCTTTCGAAGACACCCGGTGTCGTGTTTATCCTGTCCTCTGCAATAACGATTCTCGCGACGAAATTTTCTACTGAGTCCACACACGTCTCGTACGCCAATGATTTTATGTGCCCCCAGAAGAAGTCCAGTAGATTGAGGTCCAGTGAGCGTGGAGGCCAAGCCACAGGTCCACTACGTCCAATCCACCTTCCGGTATATGCGGCATTCAAGAAGTGGCGGATGACTAGAAGTGACGGTGATGTTCTGGAGATGTGATACTTCTCCGGCAAGACAGCTTTGTCGTCCGAAGTGGCGACTTGTGCTTGTTGGAGGTGTTTCGAAGTTACTCTTTTCTGACACTCAGGGTAGAATGCGACCCTAGGTTCCATAGTAAATATTGTTCGTCTTGATGGGTACTATCACCCTCTTATTTTGTCAGAACAGTTTATATACACCCTGTATATACTCCGAATGAAATAAAAGGTTATAAAAGGACACATTTTAACTTCTAAGGAAAGTAAAATGTGAAACATAAAAGATTTTTAGGCGTAGATGTATCTCTCTCGTTAAAATTAACATATTTTATAAGTGAAATTAAGTTCTAAACTGTTAAATATATAAATATTTCACATCAAACATGTTTCCGAAATCATTTAAACCTGTTTACTTGAATCAGATATTGACTTTACCATTTCTTGGAGAAGCTAAAATGAATTTAACATCCAAGATCTATTATGTTTGTCATCTCATTCGAGAATATGTATGTTTTTACCCATTTTGAATTTGTATCTAATGTTTGAACAAGAAAATCAATAAGCTTATACCATTCACTGAAGATCATCATGTTATTCTGAAATGTTAAAATAAATTAAATTGCTAACAGGATCGTGACATTTATAATAATGAGTTTGTTTTTAACTTAAATTGCATTAACAGCTGAAAGACCACCATAAATGTTAAGGGAATTGATAGAAGGTTCAGGAAGTTATATTTGTTTTGTATTACTGGAGTTACATTTGTATTTCTGTAACGCTAGTCGTTTTGTAAAACAGTGGTGTTGTTAGTTACTATCATAGTTGCAAAGAGGGTGTACCCAAAGGAAAGAATCACGAGATGAGTATAATTACTTTGTTTGAACAGTTAGATTTTTAACATTTTTCCAACATAGGTCTAAAGTGTTTATGACTGTGTTCATTCCATCTGCTTGTCTATCCGTTTGCACGAGAACTGCCATAAAATTGACTTTATCGAAATGAAATTTCAGTACATTGTTGAGATGATCTATGGGAGATATGGGAATTAAAATGAATTATATCATCCAATTAGTTTTGGATTCCACACGGGTTGAAAAAATGAAATACATTGAACCCTATATGATATACTTTTTTAAACATTTTTGACATGAAACGTACCATGACCGGTTGTAAATGCTTTTACTCACTTGATTTCATGACTTTTTCTATTAAATGTATACAATGAAATTTTCAATATTTATTTTTCTTCTTGTGTTTATATGATATACATAGTATATAGTTATCTCCCAGGACTGGTCATTGGACCGGGAGAAAACTTTATTGTCTTATAAGGTTATCGGATCAGAAAATGTGATGTACATGCACACTCCCATATTTTCATCAGTTTTCTGCACATTTCTGCAAGGAGTGTTGCGTAGTAAGTTCAATTTAAAGTAATTGTGTATTATAATTTCAATAAAGTGCGTAAAATTTCAAGTTGCAAGAAAAGGTGACAAGCCCTAAAAATTGTTACTAGTTAGTTTATATTTTGTTTTTACAGCGTTACTCTATTCCTAATCTTCACCCTGAAAAAATGTCGAAACATTTAAGACCCGCCAAGTTCTTAGAAGAAATAAATAACATAGGTGAAGACTTTTTGGAAATTGATGAAGGTGAACTTTCTGAAAGTGAAGATATATTATTTGAAAGTGATAATGATCTATTAGAAGCTGAGTGTGAGCCTACAGATACCGACGATGAAGAGGAGAATATTGTGAAAATAATACATAGAGGACTAAAAGGAATGAGATTGCTCTCAAGTTTTGAAGTTCTGAAGATGAGAATGAAAAAAGCTGATGTGGGGCAGCACATGACTTTCCTTCTATAATGCAAAGAATTTACTCTTTTTACTGTCAAGAAATAATGTATAAGATCCACAATACTGTATTTTTACCGTTGAATTGTACATTTGGCAATTTTCCGAATGACAACATGTAAAACTATTTCAAACTTCTCAATTAGCTTATATTTCGCGCAATTCTAAATAAACAACTACCAATATTCATGGCATCCTCAATAACAGATATAGTCCATATATTAAAATATTTTAATAATTAATTCATCAATTAGGTATCAATTTTATTAATTTAGCGTCATTTTGCAATTTTGACGATATTTTCGTCAATCTGGAGCAAAATACCTCCAAGTTGGCGATATTTTGATAGATTATTCGCCAAGTTCACCAAAATGCATCATCAAGTGTAACAAACAGAGAGAAGAGTAATTCTTATACAGGTATAATAGAAGGTATGCCCGTCATATGATGGAACTCAGAATTTGAGAAACATTATTTCCCATTTGGCGTCATTTTTATCAATTTGTCAACATTTTTGTTAATTTGGCGACATTGAAAATAGTCGCCAAGTTGGCGACGTCCCTCTGAATTTCATGCCAAACGTTACGGACGAACGGTCGGAGAAATGGATTATTTATTATAGTTTACTCTTATGTTCTTTCCAAGATATTGAACTTTTATCAATTAGTTGCCATTTCATTGATTTAGAGTGGATTTCGTCAATTTGGTGAATTTCTATCAATTGAGTAACAGTTTCGTCAATTTGGCAATTTTTAGAAAGTCAGCAAGTTAGAGATATCCCGACAAATTCGTCACCAAAATTTTGCCAAACGTTACGGACGGAAAATAGGTTATTCTTATAGTAGATACTTATATTCTTTCCAAGATATGAGAATTTTCGTCAATTAGTCATCATTTTCATTAATTTAGCCTCATTGTATATCAATTTGGCGACATTTTCGTTCATATGGTAACATTTAAAATTGAGCCAAGTTGGCGAAATTCCGCCAAATTCGTCGCCAAAATCTCGCCAAGCGTTATGGATGGAGAAATAAGTTATTCTTATAGGATATAAGTGACTATTGGCTTTGAAATTCAAAAGTATATCCCAAACTATCTTTTCTCATGACTGGAACGAGCTAGATCCACGAGAATGATGCCATCAAATTTATCGCATGGTATTACATATGAAAAGTAAACATATTTCACAATTTTTTTTTATTTATGTGATATTCTAATACAAGTAAATGTATTTGAAAAATGTGCAATATCTCGAGAACTGTTTATGCTAGTGTTCTAAAGTTTATGTCAATCGTTTTCTAAAGAAAAATTACATAAGAAATGTCTATTTACGCGACTTTATTAACGAGTTTGATTTTTTTGATGATTTTTTCAAAATTTCACTTGAAAATTTCGGGGGGTGGGGTTCTGGACATTCGATTGCGTTTAAAAGTAATAAGCTTCCACCATTCACGGATTGTATTTTTGTACCGAATTTCATTCGAATCGCTCCATTCGTTCCTGAGATATCGTCTTCACACACGCACACACTTGCACACACACTCACAGACATCACCTCAAAAATGTTTGATTCGTGTTCAGGGATGCTTGAAACGTGCTATCTCGTCGAAAACTCGAATTCGAATGTTCGACCACTTCACAATACTGTTATTATATATTATACTATGTATATAAGGAAAGTAAAAATGAGCAGAATTTAGTATTTCGATTGATGGCACTGTTTGGGAAGAAATGCAAATTGGTGCTGCATCTGGGAGAGCAGCGCTTCATAACATTGTCAGGGAAGAATCAGGTTGAACGGGATATACACAACGTAATATTTATTATAAAGGGTAAAGTGAAGACTGCATTTTTGTTGAAAATTCACCACCGTATTATGAAACATGTAAGAACATGCACAATAGAAGAAGAAAATCGAGTTTCAGGAACCGAATGGACCGAATTACCTTAAAGTTACTTTGCTTAATATTTCCTTACCAAAATCAATATTACCTGCATTCAATCAGAAAAAATAAAGTTTTTGTCTAAAAACCGGGCATTTGACCGGTCATGGTACTAATATGTATATGTTGCGTGTCTGTACGTTTAATATTAAGCGGAGTTGAAATTCACAAATTGCTTTAAAATTTTTTAGGAAATATTCAAATTATCACGTAAAACAAGTAAAAAGAAATTACAGCAGTATATGTTAGGTAGTTTTTTGTATAAAAATTGAAATAATAATTACACCCATATTATATTAAGAGATCACGTGACTCATTTCAAAATAAAATATGGCATCCAGTTATTACCCCTATGTAAAAATCTGTGATGTTTGAAGTTTTTTTAAATTTATATTTAGTGTTGCATTCGTCATGAAACCGCTTTATTTTTGTACATTATCTGAGTAACCAAATTCTGTGCCAAATCAATTACAATATTTTTCATTTTTAAATGATAACTGAATTTTGATTATTTCTACAGCGAAGCCTAATTTCTATAGCATACAGAATGTAAACATATCAAGCGATTGTAAGATGAGTTGTATAAGAATTGCTGAATTTTTTCACGCAAAATTATTTAGCTCTGGAGTCTGGAATATAAGTGATATGAATGAAATATTGATTGATTTTAGTTAGAGTAGCAGATGATTTATAGCATTGTTTTTTTTATGAAGATTTAAGTTTCCTAGTATAATAACTTATCGTTGTACTGTGATAATATAAAAATATTAGCGCTGAATGTATCGCATTTTAGAGATGTTTAAATAAAATTGCATTTCAGTTGGAAATTATTTCATAATCAATGCTTTATGCATGATTGTTTTTTCTTGTATGTATGATTGTTTTTTCCTGTTACTTTTCTTATATACATAATGTATAAGGAAAGTATTGTTACGGGGTCGAAAATTCGAATTCGAGTTTTAGACGGGAGAGCACGTTTCAAGCATCCCTGATCACGAATCAAACATTTTTGAAGTGAGGTCTGTGTGTGTCTGCGTGTGTGTGTGTGTGTGTGTGAAAGTATGTGTGTGTGTGTGTGCGAAAGTATGTGTTTGTGTGTGAAAGTATGTGTGTGTGTGTGTGGAAGTATATGTGTTTGTGTGTGAAAGTATGTGTGTGTGTGTGAAAGTATGTGTGTGTGTGTGTGAAAGTATGCGTGTGTGTCAGAGAGACTGTGGAGACTATAACTGACAAACGAATAGACCGATTCAAACGAAATTTGGTTCAAAATTTACAATCCGTAAACGCTGGAAGTCTATTGTTTTTATACGCAATCGAATGTTCAGAACCCCACTAAATTTTCGAGTGAAATTTAAAAAAAATTCGTCAAAAAATCAAAACCACGAATAAAGTTACGCAAATAGACATTTTTTATGTAATTTTTTATTAGAAAATTATTGAATTAAATTTTAGAACGCTAACATGAACCGTTCTCGAGATATTGCACATTTTTAAAAAAAATTATCAAAAAGTCATATAAAATAAAAAAAAAATATTTCCTATTGAGAAACATGTTCACTTTTCATATGTATTACCATGCGATAAATTTGGTGACATCATTCGCGCGGATCTAGCTCGTTCCATTCCTGAAAAAAGATATTTTGAGTAATACTTTTGTATTTTAAAGCCAATAGTCATTTATCTGCTGTAAGAATAACTTATTTCTTCGTCCACAACGCTTGGCGAGATTTTGGAGACGAATTTGGTGGAATGTCGCCAACTTGGCGACTTTTTTAAATGTTGCTAAATTAACGAAAAACTCGCCAAATGGATAAAAATGACGCTAAATCAATGACGACTCATTGATGATGACGACATGGAAAATGACGACTCATTGACGAAAATTCAATATCTTGAAAAGAATATAAATAACTACTATAAAAATAATCTCTTTTTTTTCCTGTAAAAGTAGTAAATGCATTGCATTATATAAGAAAAGTCATGTGGTGCCCACATCAGATTTTTTTTAATGTTGTATTATTATACAAGCAGTTTACATCACATGGTTTTTTACTTGATTGGAATTTTAACATTTACACTTGTTTTACAATACAGGATTCATCGGAATTCGCTTAAGTAACTTTGTGAGAAAATTTCCATGATACTACATGTTAGATCTATATACTGGACGTCCTGGAAAGCCTTTTAGCAACATATATTTCCGCAAACGTTAGTCGTAGTTATACACTCTTAATTACAAAGATATATCAAATGAGCTAACAATTTATCGTATAACAGTTTTGAATAAGAAATACATTTTTTCTGAAATATGCGAAACTTAATTTTTTATATGGCTCCTCGTTCTTCAAAGTACCAATTAGTTAAATGGTATTCATACATTTACATGTAAAACTAAAACAAATTCGATTCTTTTACGAGCAAAATTGACCGAGATATATTATTTTATATTCTCATCATTTTTCTCTGACGAATTTAAAGGTTGTACACAAATTGAATTGCGAGTTATGCCAATTGGTCAGCAAATTCTCCATCTTATGCACACCAATAGTCTCCCGTCTAATGCATACCAATATGTCACTACAGCAGGAGCAAAATCATTGCATTATGTAGTGAAAGGCATGGACTGCTCACATCAGATATTTTTATTTTATCAACGCCACCACAGATCTATATCTAACTATTCCAAAATCAATTATTTTTTTTCCGTTAAATGAAGTACCATTCCTCTCTTCTGTAACATCTTTCCATTCTAAGAATAATGACAGTCACACCTCGCGCTATCAGGAGCGTCATCAGTTACAGACACAGTTTTTCTCGAAATAAAAAACGCAATTTTCACGCTTGTTAGTTTTATGGTGGCAATAAGCGTTTTTGTGCTTGATACGTTTTGAATGATGGCGCCTAGACATTGTTCCCCCTTATCTTCGAAAATCTGTATGTTTCGTAACTTTATCTCGGTGTAGGTAATTAAGGTATTTATTTACTTGGATTTTTGTACGTTGGAACATGATACAAATCGGAGGAAAACGGTAACATGTTAGTTTTTAAGAAGGAAAGAGTTTGTATTTCTTTTTAAATTGTTTCGTGTTAAATGAAACACAGGCGATTTCTTCTTTGAAACTCGGATAGTTGCAAATCTCATGAGTTTTTGATCTTTGGTGATCTTAATCGTTCAATAGAGTGTTTTTCAAACATTTTAAGTTGTGAAACGCTTTCTTGTCTTTTCTAGTCTTGGAACTCAAAATTTTATTTGATAGCAGAACCCCAATATGAAAAGAAGTCTATTCTGGTCCAAATCATGCATTCAGATTTTACGTGTTTTTGTTAATATTTATGAAAATTCACACAAAACTGTTCAGTCCCGGTGACCTTGGAATACTGTCGTGGAACCCCCAGGGTTCCGTGTAACACACTTTGATAAACGCTGTCCTAGACTAGTAGTGCTCTATATTTGGGTTGCGACTCTGATTTGGGGGCGCGAGGGTTTATGAAGGGGTCGGCAAATTTTTTTTATGGAATACAGAAGGGGTACAATATAATCGACAGTGACTTCACTCTTATGGGGCTTATGTGTTTTGCGTGAATAGCAACTTTCATTGCGGATGGTTTGTCTTCTTTAGACGTTTCCGACACAGTTTAAAATATTTAATACGAACTACTTTCTCATGGCTTTTTAATCTTCGGTTATCTTAATATTTCTCTAGATGAGTTTTTCTCAAACTCTTTTGGTCGCGGAACCCTTTCGAAATTTAATTTGATGGCGGAAACTCAAACTGAAAAGAAGTGCACTGTGGTCCAAACATGCATTCAAATATTCCGTGTATTTGTTAATATTTAAGAAAATTGTCGCAAAGCTAGCAAGTCGTGGAAACTTTAAAAAACTGTCACTGTTTGAAAAACACTAGTAGTGAGCAATCTTTGGGTCGCAGGGATTTATTAAGGAGTCGACAGGGGTGGGGCAGCTCAGTGATTAGCGCGCTGACGATTTGCATTCGGACTAGCTGAGTTCAATTCCCGGCTTTGCAAAAACTGTCCCTGTAGTCTGTCACGCGGAGTACGAGCATGCTAAATATGTGAGACCGTATGCCCTTCCCCTTGAAAAAAGGTTGTTGCTAGAGGATGGAGGGTACGGCCCCTGTGATGCCGCCCCCACTGGATTCGGTCTAAATTGGTCGGCACTGTTCCTGCCGTCCAAACAGACACCTTACACCTTCGGGTAAGCCGGACAGTCAGGATCGAACAGAAGAAATTTCCAAAACTTTTTTATGGAAGACAGAAGGTGTACAAACTAATCGGCAGTAGCTTCTGTTTGACTGGATTACATTCATTACGACCTTCAAGTTTAAAGATTACGGGGATTATTGATATTTTCAATATATTACGTCATCAACAAATTACGTCACTGACAAAGATTTTTGAAACTCATTGTAGTAAGAGTAATATTCTACTCCTACACGGGTATATCTTCTAATGTAGGAGGATAAAGTTAATACTGGTATATCTTCTCATATAATTTTAGCCCTTTAATTTTGCAATATATTAATCCAATTTTTAATCTCATATTGCTTGTAAATTTGTTTATAAACGGGACCAGGATATTTTATTCTTCAGATTTGACTGTGAAAATAATTTTGCATAGCGAGAAGAGAGATTGTTAAACTTCTTTTTAGAATGCCATTTAGAATACTATACGAATTTTGAGTTGTGAGTTTTCTTTATAATGTATATTCCTATATTCCGTACGAAGAACGGGTATACTGTTAGTGGTAAAATAAAATGGACTTAATCCAACCAATGTCGATACAAAAACGTTTCTAAGGAAAACAATGTGTTGGTCACATCATGTATTTTTATTTTATGAAAACCGCCACAGATCTTTATCTGACTATTATAAAATCAATTATTTTTTTTTACGTTAAATAAATGGCATTTTCACTTTTCGGTAACATCTTTCCATTTTAAGAATAATGGCGGTCCACACCTCGCGCTATCAGGAGCGTCATCAGTTACAGACACAGTTTTCCTCGAAATTAAATACGCAATTTTCACTATTGTTAGTTTTATGGTGGCAATAAACGTTTTTGTGCTTGATACGTTTTGAATGATGGCGCCTAGACGTTGTTTACCCCTTATCTTCGAAAATCTGTATGTTTCCTACCTTTATCTCGGTAAAGGTAATTAAGGTATTTATTTACTTGGATTTTTGTACGTTGGAACATGATACAGTTCGGAGGAAAACGGTAACATGTTAGTTTTTAAGAAGGAAAGAGTTTGTATTTCTTTTTAAATTGTTTCGTGTTAAATGAAATACAGGCTATTTCTTCTTTGAAACTCGGATAGTTGCAAATCTCATGAGTTTTTGATCTTTGGTGAGATCTTAATCGTTCAATAGAGTGTTTTTCAAACATTTTTAATCTCTGAACTCTTTTTGGTCTTTTCTAATCTCGGAACTCAAAATTTTATTTGATAGCAGAACCCCAAAAATGGAAAGAAGTTCATTCTGGTCCAAATCATGCATTCAGGTTTTACCTGTTTTTGTTAATATTTAAGAAAATTCACACAAAGACAGTTTTGTGTGAATTTTCTTAATACTTAAGAAAATTCACACAAAACTGTCCGGGGCGCGGTAGCCCATTGGTTAGCGCGCTGGAGTTGCACTCGGTAGGCCCGGGTTCGATTCCAGCCACTGCCAAAACTGCCGCCGTGTTCATGCGGAGTACGATCACGTTAAACATGTGGGTCCGAAAGTCCTTCCGAGAGGTTGGTGGTAGGGGAAGGAGGGAACGGTCCCTGTGGATGCCTCCCCCACTGGGTTCCGGTCTAAATTGGGTGGTACTTCCCGACCGTCCAAACAGTTACCTTACACCTTTCTGGTAGGTCGGACGGTCTGGGTTTCAACAACAACAACAACACAAAACTGTCTAGTCCCGGAAACCTTGGAATATTGTCGCGGAACCCCGAGGATTCTATGTAACAGACTTTGATAAACGCTGTCCTAGACCAGTGGTGCTCAATATTTGGTTTGCGACTCTGATTTGGGGGCTCGAGGGTTTATGAAGGGGTCGCTGAAATTTTTTTGTGGAAGACAGAAGGGGTACAAGATAATCGATAGTGACTTCAGTATTATGGAGCTGATGTGTTTTGCGTGAATAACAACTTTCATTGCGGATGGTTTGTCTTCTTAGACGTTTCTGAAACACTTTAAAATATTTAAAACGAACAACTTTTTCATGGCTGTTTAATCTTCGGTTATCTTAATATTTCTCTAGATGAGTTTTTCTCAATCTCTTTTGGTCGCGGAACCTTTCGAAATTTAATTTGATGGCGGAAACTCAAACTGAAAAGAAGTGCATTGTGGTCCAAACATGCATTCTAATATTACGTGTTTTTGTTAATATTTAAGAAAATTGTCGCAAAGCTAGCAAGTTATGGAAACTTTGAAAAACTGTCACTGTTTGAAAAACACTAGTAGTGAGCAATCTTTGGGTCGCAGGGATTTATTAAGGAGGAGTCGCCAGGGGTGGGGCAGCTCAGTGATTAGCGCGCGGACGATTTGCATTCGGACGAACTGAGTTCAATTCCCGGCTTTGCAAAAACTGTCCCTGTAGTCAGTCATGCGGAGTACGAGCATGTTAAATATGTGAGACCGTATGCCCTTCCCCTTGAAAAAAGGTTGTTGCTAGAGGATAGAAGGTATGGTGCCTGTGATGCCGCCCCCACTGGGTTCCGGTCTAAATTAGGCGGCACTGTCCCGGGCATCCAAACAGATACCTTATACCTTCGGGTATGCCGGGCAGTCAGGATCGAACAGAGGAAATCTCCAAAACTTTTTTATGGAAGGCAGAAGGGATGCAAAACTAATCGGCAGTGGCTTCTGTTTGGATTATATTCATTACGACCTTCAGGTTTAAAGATTACGGGGATTATTGATATTTTCAATATATACGTCATCAATAAATTACGTCATTGACAAAGATTTTTGAAACTCATATATTGTAGTAAGAGTAATATTCTACTCATACACGGGTATATCGTCTCATACAATTTTAGCCCTTTCATTTTGCAATATATTAATCCAATTTTCAATTTCATATTGCTTGTAAATTTGTTTATAAACGGGACCAGGATGTTTTACTCTTCAGATTTGCTTGTTAAGATAGTTTTGCTTAGCGAGAAGAGAGATACTTAAACTTCGTTTTAGAATTCCATTTAGAATACTATAGGAATTTGCCCATGATTGTGAGTTTTCTCTATAATGTATATTCCATAAGAAGAGCGTGTATACTGCTAGTGATAAAATAAAAAGAACTTAATCCAACCAATGCCGATACAAATACGTTTCTAAGGAAGGCAATGTGTTGGTCACATGATGTATTTTTATTTTATCAACACCGCCACAGATCTTTATCTGACTATTCCAAAATCAATTATTTTCTTTACGTTAAATAAATGGCCTTTTCACTTTTCGGTAACATCTTTTCATTCTAAGAATAATGACGGTCCACACCTCGCGCTATCAGGAGCGTCATCAGTTACAGACACAGTTTTTCCCGAAATAAAAAACGCAATTTTCACGCTTGTTAGTTTTATAGTGGCAATAAGCGTTTTTGTGCTTGATACGTTTTGAATGATGGCACCTAAATGTTGTTTCCTCTTATCTTAAAATCTCGATGTTTCGAAACTCTACCTTGCTGAAAGTAATTAAGGTATTTACTTGCTTGGATTTTTGTTTCTTTGAAACATGATAGTTTTCGAAGCAAAATTGTATCGTGTTAGTTGTTAAGAAGGAAATAGTTTATATTTATAGTTTTTAGAGTTTATATTTTTACTTTAACTGCAATGCATGGAAATGTATAGGAAAAGTTTTGAAATCACGTCGAAAATCGCAACTCGAATTTTCGATGGATCTACACGTTTTGGGATATCTAGAATTCGAAAAAGCTTTTTTATCGTGATGTCTGTGTGTGTATGTGCATGCCTGCAGTCTGTCTGTGCAATCAAAAACTAATTGACCAAATTTTATACGATTTTATAGGTTGGTGACACTGGTTCTGCTTGAATTTTGGTACGATTCAAGATAAAAGAGCATGCCTTTTTGTGCGAAATGGCCCTCAAAAATCTCATGTATTCGCTCTAGCTATAAAACTTATTGACCAAATGTCACAAAATTTGGCTGATAAATTACATGCAGGTTGCCCTGATGCTGATTATATTTTGGTGATTATATTTTTGGTGATTATATTTTTTGCTGATTATATTTTTGTTCAAGAAAAAAGAACCTGCATGTGTTTTGTTAAATGGTTTTCAAAAATCATTAAAATCTAAACTAAAAGACTACATATGTTCAAATGTAACATTTGAACAGATTGTTTCATACATAATTTTTGATGATGAAAAGACCTACTCCACTACTCCAGGATGTGCCGTTCTCGAGATATTTTAGTAACTTCGCATTTTTGGTATGCCGCATTTGAAAAAATGTCAAGTTATTAAATCAAAACATAAATTGAATTAAAATTGCAAATTTAATGTTATTTCGTGCAATTAAACTCAATTAAATGAATATAAATTTTGAAGATGACAGGAACAAGACCAACCCCATTACTTTTAAGACTAGCCGTTCTTGAGATATTTTTTTTTCGTATTTATGCTATGCCGGTTATTGAAAATACTTCCAGTTACTAAATGAAAACGAAAATTGAATTAAAATTTCAAATTCTGTATCTTTTTAAGTATTTATGCGTGTTATTCTGTAAGGTTAAACTCAATTTAATGAAGTTCTAAAGAAATAGAGAGAGAACGAATTTTAGTTTGTAGGGAAAGTCATGTGCTTCCAACAGCAGATTTTTATTTTTAGAGAAGGGAATAGTTTGTTTAATTTCTTTAAAAAAATTTATATAAAAAAAAATACTCAACACAAAGGATCTCTCAAGTGTTTTTGAATCTGTGTGGATCATAATCATGCTTTACACAAATAACGAGTTAAAACAAATTTACATTTAAAGCAATTTGCTCAAACTATTATTCGATAATTAAGGAATTTTATTTGTATTTGCATAAAGCAAAAATTTAAAGTTATCCTATACATACCAGCATGCCAAATTTTAAAATTAAACAGGTTTTCTAGTGAAGTACTTAAACGCCTCTATGACTTTGTAAGGAAATGTTTATGAGCTTACACATTAGGTGTATGTATAGTAAAGTGATCATGCCTGATCGAATAAAATAGATTGTGGCGGCCGAAGTGGAGAATTAAAATTATTTAGGATTACGAATTCGACAGCAAAGCGAAAAAAGTCAATTACAAAGTCGTCGAGGAATATTTAGTGACTGGCAATCGACGTCATAATCTTACAGAACGCTTATATGGAAGAGAAATAAATACCTAGCAAAATGTTGTATAATCAGGGAGTGTAGCATGGTAATACCAGCAATGTTTGTTAACCTTTTCCTTTCGGGTGGGACAGTGTCAATCCTAAACGAAGAACCTCTCAAAAAGACAGGTAATTGACATGTCTTATCCCAAACAGTTCGATCCCCCTTTGCAAATATTGGCGTCCAATATTACTGCATAATTTAACCTTTTGCTTATGGGTGGGACAGCGTCAATCTCTAACAAAGAACCTCTCCAAAAGACAGGTATTTGACATACCCTATTCCAAACAGTTCTATCCCCCTTTGCAGACATTGGCGTCACGCCAATGCTAACATTATATTATGCAGTGAAAATTAACTACAGCCTCTATTAATCTTCTTAAATGGAAACAAAGATATATAATTGTATTAAATCTTAAAAAAAAATCTGATGTGGGCAGCACATGACTTTCCCTGCAGACTCATATTCACGTTCTCTTTATTTCTTTAATAATCCACTAAATTGAGTTTAATTTCAGAAAATAGCAGTCATAAGTATTTTAAATTACACTGAATTTGCAATTTTAATTCAATTTTCATTTTCTCTTGGTAACTGAACTTATTTTCAAAGATGACCTAGCGACAAAACTAAAGTATCTCGAGAACGTCTAGTCCTAGAGAAATGGAGTTACTTGTATTCTTATCATCGTAAAAAAATACGTAAAATATAAGTATTTAATTGATATATTTGAGCATACACAGTCTTTTACTTTCAGATTTAACGATTCTTGCGGGCCATTTCGCAAAAAATGGCGGGTTCCTTTTTCCGAATGGTGCCACAATCTAATCAGCACCAGGGTAACCTACAAGTGACTTACCTACCAAATTTTGTGAAATTTGATCAATTAATGTTTTAGCTAGAGTGGATACATGTTATTTTTGCGGGCCATTTCGTAAAAAAGGCAGTTTTTACTTTCCGTGCAATACATGGTAACGTATACGGAAAGTATTGGAATCATGCCGAAAATCGCAACTCTAGTTTTCGACGGATCTACACGTTTTGAGACCTATAGAATACGAAAAAACTATTTTTAGCGTGACGTCTGTGTGTCTGTCTGTCTGTGCAGACTTTTTATCCACTCTAACTAAAAAACTAATGAACCGAATTTCATAAAATTTTGAAGGTAAGTCATTTGTGGGAAAATCTGGTGCTGAATAGTTTTGGATACGATTCGGGATAAAAGAACCCACCTTTTTTTGCGAAATGACCCTCAAAAGTTTGCATCCACTCTAGCTGAAAAACTAATGGACCGAATTTTACAAAATTCGGTATATTAGTCACTTGTGGGTCATCCTGATGCTGATTTGATTTTGGTACGATTCGGAAAAAAATAACTGCCTTTTTTTGCAAAATGGCCCGCAGAAATCGCCAAAATCTAAAATTAAAAACTATGAATGCTCAAATATATCCATTAAATGCTAGTTTAATACGTAATTTTTAACAAAGAAAAACATAAGATCAACCCCATTGCACGAGGACTAGCCGTTCTCGAGATATTTTATTCTTTTCGTATTTTCTTTACGCCACCTTTGAAAATAAGTCCAGTTATCAAATGAGAAGGAAAATGGAATTAAAAGTGAATTAAATTTAATTAAAATAAAAAAAAAACTTGAATGTCTGCAGGGAAAAAGTCTGCAGGGAAAGTCATGTGCTGCCCACATCAGATTTTTTTTTATCCCGTACCATACCAAAATCTAATCAGCACCAGGGTCACCCACAAGTGATTTACCTACAAAATTTTATGAAATTCGGTAGATTAGTTTTTCAGTTAAAGTGTATACATGCACTGCACAGACAGAAACATAGACAGACACACATACACAGACAGACACTTTCACATGCACACACACACACACAAAGAGACGTTACGCTAAAAATGTTTTTTTTTTCGTGTTCTAGAAGTCCAGAAACGTGTAGATCCATCGAAAACTCAAGTTGCGATTTTCGACATGATTCCAATACTTCCCCTATATATTACCATATATTGCAGGGAAAGTAAAAATCTGATGTGGGCAGCACATGACTTTCCCTGCAGACGCGAATTCTGTCTTTCTATGTTTTTTTTTAAGAACTCATTGAATAGAGTTTAATTGTATAAAATAACACAAAAATTTCATTTTTAATTCAATTTCTGCTTTTATTTAGAAATTGGACATTTTTCCAAAGGCGGCATAACAAAAATGCAAAAAATCTCATATATCACGAGAACGGTTAGTTCTAGAGTAATAGAGTTGTTCTTATTCTTTTCCTTGTCAAAAATTACGTATAAAAATTACGTACAAAAATTACGTATACTATTTAATTGATATATTTGAAAATATGTAGTCTTTTTTATATTGGCGATTTTTGCGGGCCATTTCGTAAAAAATGGCAGGTTGATCTTTTCCGAATCGTACCAAATTCTAGTCAGCACCAGAGTATCCCACAAGTGATTTATCTACCAAATTTTGTGAAATTTAGTCAATTAGTATTTCAGCTAGAGTGGATACATGGGATTTTTGAGGGCCATTTCGGAAAAAAGGCGGGTTCTTTTTTCTGAATTGTACCAAAAACTAATCAGCACCAGGGTCACGCCCAAGAGTCTTCCCTACCAAATTTTTTGAAATTCGGTCCATTAGCTTTTTAGTTAGAGTGGATACATACATTGCACAGACAGACAGACAGAGACACACACAGACGTCAAGATCAAAATAGTTTTTTCGTATTCTAGAGCTCTCGAAACTTGTAGATTCTTCGAAAACTCGAGTTGCGATTTTCGGCATGATTCCAATACTTCCCTTATACAGTGCCATGTACTGCAGGGAAAGTAAATATCTGATGTGGGCAGCAAATGACTTTCCCTGCAGACTTATATTCACGTTCTCTATATTTTTATTAAATTTAATTCACTTTTAATTCAATTTTTGTTCTCATTTGATAACTAGACTTATTTTCAAAGGTGGCGTAGAGAAAATACGAAAAAACTAATATATCTCGAGAACGGCTAGTCGAAGTGTAATGGGTTTGGTCTTATTCTTTTCTTTGTTAAAAATTACGTATAAAGCAAGCATTTAATGTTTATATTTGAGCATACGTTGTTTTTTTATATTAGATTTTGACAATTTTTGCGGGCCATTTTTCAAAAAAAGGCAGGATATTTTTTTTCGAATCGTACCAAAATCTAATCAGCACCAGAGTGACCCACAAGTGACTTATCTACCGAATTTTGTGAAATTCGGTCCATTAGTTTTTTAGATAGAATGGATGCAATCTTTTGCGGGCCATTTCGCCAGAAAAGGCGGGTTCTTTTATCCCGATTCGTACCCAAAACTAATCAGCACCAGATTCGCCCACAAGTGACTTACCTACCAAATTTTATGAAATTCGGTCAATTAGTTTTTTAGTTAGAGTGGATACGATATCTGCACAGATAGACAGACACACAGACAGACAGACACACAGACGTCACGCTGAAGATAGTTTTTTCGTATTCTAGAGGTCTCGAAACTTGTAGATCTGTCAAAAACTCGAGTTGCGATTTTCGACATGATTCCAATACTTTCCGTATACATTACCATGTATTGCAGAGAAAGTAAATATTTGGTGTGGGCACCACATGACTTTCACTGCAGACACAAATTCATATTTTTTTTCTTTAATAATTCATTAAATTGTGTTTAATTGCACAAAATAACATTAAATTTGCATTTTTAATTCAATTTCTGTTTTTATTTGGTAATTAGACATTTCTCTAAAAGCGGCATAACTAAATGCGAAAAATCTCAAATATCTCGAGAACGGTTAGTCCTAGAGGAATAGAGTTGTTATTATTTTCCTCATCAAAAATTACGTATAAATCAAGCATTTAATTGATATATTTGAACATACGTAGCTTTTTTTAGATTTTGCGATTTTTGAGGGCCTTTTCATAAAAAAAGGCAGGTTGTTCTTTTCCGATTAATACCAAAATCCAATCAGCACCAGTGTATCGTACAAGTAACTTATCTACCAAATTTTGTGAAATTTGGTCAATTAGTATTTTAGCTAGAGTGGATAGATGAAATTTTTACGGGCCCTTTCGCAGAAAAGAGCGGATTCTGTTTTTACGAATCGTACCCAAAACTAATCAGCACCAGGGTCATACCCAAATGACTTACCAAATTTTATGAAATTCGGTCTATTAGTTTTTGAATTAAAGTGGATACATACATTGCATAGACAGACACACACACACAGACGTTACGTTAAAAATGTTTTTTTCGTATTCTAGAGGTCTCGAAACGTGTAGATTCGTCGAAAACTCGAGTTGCGATTTTCGGTACGATTCCAATACTTTCCCTATACATTATCATGTATTGCAGGGAAAGTAAAAATACAACTAAATTTAGTTTGGATTCCCTTCCAAGACAAAACCGGTAAAAATTCTCACAGCAATCAATACATTTGCTCACGAAAATGCATATGCTTAACCTTTTCTTCAAAAGGTAATTAAGAGAGAACCAATTTCGCCAGACATAAATGTCGTCATTAAACAAATAGCCCTCTGTGATGCTCTTGGTCTTTTTCTTTAATTTCCTCACTGAAAATTCCGTTGCTGAGTTCGCAAAGTGCCCAGCATTTTAAGATGAAATTAAGGAGACAATGTTTTTGAAATCTTAATTGCATCATAAATATCCCTCCAACGAATGATATGGAATTAGCGTATATCAAGTTTAGAATCCAATTAAGGTGCAGAATTATTTAGAAGGGAATTGGTTGGGGGTTCTGATTAAAATTCCATTCTTGAGGTATGTTATGTAAGTGAATTGTACTTTTCCAGTATATAAAGTACTTATACCTTTTAGAAAAAAATCTGATGTGAGCAACACATGACTTTCCTTATATAATGCAATAAATTTACTACTTTAACAGTTAAAAAAATCTGATGTGGGCGGCACATGACTTTCCCTGCAGACTTATATTCACGTTCTCTTTATTTTAATTACATTTAGTTCACTTTTAATTCAATTTTCGTTTTCATTTGATAACGGTACTTCTTTTCAAAGGTGGCGTAGAGAAAATACGAAAAACTAAAATATCTCGAGAACGGCTAGTCCTAGTATAATGCGGTTGGTCTTATTATTTTCTTCGTTAAAAATTACGTATTAAACAAGCATTTAATGGATATATTTGAGCATACGTAGTTTTAGTTTAGATTTCGGCGATTTTTGCAGGCCATTTTGCAAAAAAAGGCAGGTTATTTTTTCCGAATCATACCAAAATCTAATCAGCACCAGGGTGTCTCACAAGTGACTTATCTACTGAATTTTGTGAAATTCAGTCCATTAGTTTTTCAGTTAGAGTGGATACAACCTTTTGCGGGCCATTTTGCAAAAACAGGCGGGTTCTTTTATCCCGAATCATACCCCAAACTAATCAGCACCAGACTCGCCCACACGTGAGCTACCTACCAAATTTTATGACATTCGGTCCATTAGGTTTTGAGTTAGAGTGGATACAAAATCTGCACAGACAGACAGACACACAGACAGACGTCACGCTAAAAATAGTTTTTTCGTATTCTAGAGGTCTCGAAACGTGTAGATCCGTCGAAAACTCGAGTTGCGATTTCCGACATGATTCCAATACTTGCCCTATACATTGCCATGTATTGCAGGGAAAGTAAAAATTTTATTCTTATAGTAGATACTTATATTCTTTCTAAGATATTGAATTTTCTTCAATTAGTTGTCATTTTCATTGATTTAGCATCATTTCTATCTATTTGGCGAGATTTTCGTTAATTTGGCAACATTTAAAAATGTCGCCAAGTTGGCGTCATTCCGTCAAATTCGTCGCCAAAATCTCGCCAAGCGTTATGCACTAAGAAATAAGTTATTCTTACAGCAGATAAATGACTATTGGCGTTCAAATACAAAAGTATTACTCAAAGTATTACTACAAAAGTATTACTCAATACAAAAGTATTTTTCTCGTGAATGGAACGAGTTAGATCCACGAGAATGATGTCACCAAATTTATCGCATAATGTTACATATGAAAAGGAAACATATTTCTCAACAGTTAATATATTTTTTAAATTTATGGGATTTTTTTGATAAATTTATTTGAAAAATGCACAATATCTCGAGAACGGTTCATGCTAGCGTTCTAAAGTTTATGTCAATCGTTTTCTAAGGAAAATTTGCATAAGAAATATCTATTTACGCAACTTTATTAAAGGTTTTGGTTTTTTGATGATTTTTTCATAATTTCACTCGGAAATTTAGGAGTATTCTGAACATTCAATTGTGTTTTAAAACAATAGGCTTCCAGTATTTATGGAGTGATTTTTGTACTGAATTTTATTCAAATCGCTCCATTCGTTCCTGTGATATCGTCTCCACAGACTCACTGACACACACACACACATACAGACATCACCTTAAAAAATGTTCGATTCGTGATCAGGGATGCTTGAAATGTGCTCTCCCTTCGAAAACTCGAATTCGAATTTTCGACCCCGTCACAATATTTTCCTTATACATTTTGTATATTAGGAAAGTAAAGAAATTGATACCAATGGCACACGATTTCTCGTAAAGATTCAATATCTGAATAAACAAAATTGAAAATTCATTCATTTGTACCATCATCCTAAGAGAACGGTTGTACCAAATTTCATGAAATTTTGATCGGCATCCTTGATTTGGTCCCACTTAAAGGTTAGATGTCCGTCTGTCTTCATGTTCTGTTTACTCCCTTTGTGAATGATTTAATCGTTTATGAGTGTCCAAATAAACAGGACTTAATAATTATTTGAGTCTCAAATAATGTGACCTATTCGTTCTTTAAACCTTTTTACAATAAATGTCATTCAAAACCCGATAACTTGATCCGATCGTTGTTTGTGGCTCTATCTATAAAACTTTGGAAGATTTATAACTTAACTAGATGAAAAAACCCTTGAATTTGCAGGCAATATTAAAATAATAAAATTTTCAGTTCTTTGTTTCATACTGAGAGGGCAATATAATAGGATACGTCTTACTATCAACAGTTTTGTTTAGAATATTCTATTCATGAAATAGTGATGTTTTGTAAACAATTACTTCGTTTAGAATATTCTATTTATAAAAAAGTGAGTTTATTTATAATTTTAGATTTTATTACAATGATATATTTTGTATAATAAGCATCTTAGAATATAGAATTGTAAAAAATATAATGTGGGCAGCATATGGCTTTCCTTATATAATGCAATGAATTTACTTATTTTACAGTGAAAAAATTATAAAAGGATCCACGAAGCAGTGTTTATGAAGTTGAATTGAACATTTGGCGCTTTTCCGAATAATAACATGTAAAATTATTTTGTACCCAATTAACTTATATTTTACACAACTTTGAACTAACAATTATCGGTATTAATAGCATCCTCAGTAGGCCACATATTAAAATACTTAATAATAAATCCATCAATTAGACGTCATTTTCATTAACTTGTGGTTAATTTTTACAATTTTGACGATATTTTCGTCAATCTGGGGCCAAATATCGGAGAGTTGGCGACATTCCGTCAGATTCGTAGCCAAAATTTTCCCAAACGCTATAGACGAAGAAACCGGTTATTGGACTCACGGGCAATGAAAGTTGCTCACCAAGAAGAAAACATGGTACAACGGCGGAATGATGTAAATAGCTAGAGGACGGACTGGTATGCAAATGATCCCAGTCTGGTGCGTTTGCGCATGGCCGTATACCCGTGAGTGGCTCTGCAAGCATGAGCCAGTGGCCTTATAAACCGGTGTGTAGTTGACTCCCCTGCAATACGAGAAACTTCGGCCGACGCAAGCACGAGTACGGAGTGAAAAAAATTGTGGGTGAATGCCAGAAACGTCGATATACGGAACTAACAAACTTCGAGAGAGGTCTGATCATCGGGCTGAAAACCGCAGGGTGGTCAGCGCGTCGAATAGCCCGTTATGTGGGTTGTTCGGATTATACCATCCGATGGTGTTAGGAACACTGGTCCCGGGACGCCACCCAGACACGAAGAACCGGCTGTGGACGGACCTGGCATAGCATGAGTAGAGAGCATGAGTAGAGAGCATGAGTAGAGAGGATATAGTGATCGTGCTGCAGGCACGTATGGAGCCCGAGGTGACCCGATCTTCGATACAGGCACAAGTAGCGCTCCTGTGTGTCCACGAACCATATCTAGACGCCTGAAGGTAGCGAATCTGCGATCCCAGCGTCCCTTACGTGTACTGCCGTTAACACGGGAACATCGGCGGTTCCGGTTGCAGTGGTGCCGGAATAGAGCAACGTGGAACGCCACAGATTGGCGATGTGTGATGTTTAGCAATGAGTGCCGCTTCGTTTTGGGGACAGATGATCAGATTGTTCGGGTGTGGAGGTCCCCTGCACAACGCCACAATCCCAACCTCGTTAACGAGCGCCACACCAGCCCAACAGCAGGCATCATGGGTTGGGGAGCCATAGTCTACGACAGTCGATCCGCTCTAGTAGTGGTACCTGCAACATTGACGAGCCAGCGGTACGTGGATGAGATTCGACGGCTCCATGTGCTCCCATTCGTTGCTGGGATTCCAGGTGCGCAATTCCAGCAGGATAATACCCGGCCGCATACGGCTCGAGTCGCCCAGGCCCGCCAGAGTCATGTCCAGACACTTCCATGGCATACCTAGCCCCAGAACTGTATCCCAATCGAGCATGTGGTGGACCAGTTGAAACGCCAGCTGCCTCGTTGCCGAAATCTTCGGGACTTGCAACGTAACGTCCTACACGTGTGGACTCGTCTATCGCAGGACAACATCAGGCGTGTTTTCGACACCATACCGAACCGTATTGCTGCTTGTATCGCAGCACGAGGCGGTGCGAAGCGCTATTGACGATGAGCAGACTGTGTACCACAGCTCTCTCTGCATGTGTTCTGCTGCGCTGTGTCTGTGATCATGTATATCATTCATCTGTATCCTGCCATCAATAAATTTTCAGGTCCATCCTATGCTTCCTTCTTGGTTTCATTGTCCGTGAGTGTATTATAGTTGATAAACGACTAATGGCGTCGAAATACAAAACTATTATCCAAAATTTTTTCTCTCGTGAATGGAACGAGCTAGATCCACGATAATGATGATAACAAATATATCGCATGATATTACATATGAAAAGTGGAGACATTTCACAATTCTTAATACTTTTTTACCTCTTTACCTGATTAAAATGGTTGTTTTCACCATAAAAAATATACCCATTCCTTACAATTCTCATATAAAAGAATAGCCACATTTATGCAGATATTATTACCTTTTTACTTTTTCTGCAATGCATGGTAATAAAGTATGGGAAGCATGTCGAAAATCGCAACTCAGTTTTCGAAGGATCTACACGTTTTGGAAACTCTAGAATACGAAAAAACCATTTTTAGCGTCTCGTCTGTGTGTATGTGTGTGTCTGTCTGTCTGTCTGTGCAATGTATGTATCCACTATAAATCAAAATCTAATAGACCGAATTTCTAAAATTTGGTTGGTAGATCACTTGTGGGTGAACCTGGTGCTGATTAATTTTTGGTACGATTCGCGGAATAAAAGAACCCACCTTTTTTTTACTAAATGGAAAAGTAAAAATTGTCTGAAAAACAAAGCTGGAAAACTGAATTCTGAACTATAGCTGAAAATCTAATAGATCAAATTTTACAAAATTTGGTAGATAAGTCACTTATGGGGTACCCTGATGCTGATTAGAATTTGGAACGGTTTGTAAAAATATAACCTGCCTTTTTTCTGCGAAATTACTCCTCAAAATCATCAAAATTTAAAATAAAAAACTACGTATGCACAAATATATCAATTAAATGCTTGTTTTATACGTAATATTTAACGACAAAAAGAGTGAGATCGATCCAATTACTCTAGAACTAGCCTTTTTAGAGATTTTTCGCATTTTCGCTACGCCATCTTTGAAAATATGTCCAGTTACCAAATGAGAATGAAAATTACATTAAAAGTGCAAATTCAGCGTAATTTGAAATAATTGTTGCTGTTATTTTGTGCCATTAAGCTTAATTTAACGAGTTATTGAGGAAATAAAGAGAATGTCAATATAAGTCTGCAGGGAAAGTCATGTGCTGCACACATCAAATTTTTAAGTGTGTAACTGGAAATTGACCTGTGTAAAAGTGTCATTCTAATGGCAGTAAACACAGTTTTCTGTGTGCTTTATTCATATTTTTTAGTGTGTAATATACTAAAGTCAAATGTTAAAATTAGAAATTTAATACTTCGCATGTGGAGTATTTCACTGCTACCCTTACGGCAAAACACAAATATTTCTCAATTATCAAATTTTAAGAAACCGTAATGACTATTCGAAATCTCTCAAATGTCGTATTTATCATTTTAATCAGTTTTTCTCTCAAATGTCGTATTTGTTATTTTTATCAATTTTTCTCTCAAATATCGTATTTTTCATTTTCATCGGTTTTTCCCCTCAAATGTAGTATTTATCATTTTCATTAGTTTTTCTCTCAAATGTCGTATTTATAATTTTCAGTTTTTCTCTCAAATGTCGTATTTGCATTTTCATCAGTTTCTCTCCCAAATGTCGTATTTTTCATTTTCATCAGTTTTTCTCTCAAATGTCATATTTATCATTTTCATCGGTTTCTCTCTCAAATGTCTTATTTATCATTTTCATTAGTTTTTCTCTCAAATGTATGTCCTATTTATCATTTTCATCAATTTTTCTCTCAAATGTCATATTTATCATTTTCATCAGTTTTTCTTTCAAATGCCGTATTTATCATTTTCCTCGGTTTTTCTCTCAAATGTCGTTTCTATCATTTTCATCAGCTTTTCTCTCAAATGTCGTACTTATCATTTTCATCAGTTTTCCCCTCAAATGTCGTATTTATAATTGTGATCAGTTTTTATCTCAAAGGGATGTAACTTAAATCAAATTTCTACGGAAAATATTTCTTAAATACACAGTTAAAACTTAGCATGCTGAGATACCTGCAGCAATATGTAAAAAAATTAAGTGGGGTGTGTTTCAGCTCGACTTTCTTATAGCAGAATTAATTTTTTGTTTTCAAATTTTATAAGAAATTTTTTGAAAAATCGGTTTCGTGGATTCAAATGATTACAACTATAGCGTGTTACTTTTCACTTTAAGGGGAATGAAAAAATGATTTCGATTGATACCATACTCGATAACATACCCCTTGGAGTTTAACTTGCCCCCCCCCCCATAGGGAGCTTATGACGTCACGAAAAAAATTTTTTATAATGCGGCTATTTTTCCCAACAAGCATTGAAACTATGAAGTCCTGTGATCATTGAACCATAAACAAACTATTTTATGTGTGATTATGTCACATTTTATCTTATGCTGCCACTTAAAAAAAATAAATAAAATTTCGTATAAAATTCAAAGTTTGCGCTTGAATTAAATTTTTTTATCTAGTTCTAGCTTTGTGATAACAAAGCTGCATATAAAATTTTATGAAAATCCGTTAATATTTGTGACTGCTATTGTGCATATAAGAAATCGACGACTGAGAGATAGACAAACATCACTTCAAATCTAAAAAATCTGATGTGGGCAGCACATGACTTTCCCTGCAGACTTATGTTCACGTTCTATTTATTTAAATTAAATTTAATTCACTTTTAATTCAATTTTCGTTCTCATTTGAAAACTGGATTTATTTTCAAAAATGGTGTAGGAAAAATACGAAAAACTAAAATATCTCGAGAACGGCTAGTCCTAGTGTAATGGGGTTGGTCTTATTCTTTTCTTCGCTAAAAATTATGTATTTAACAAGCATTTAATGGCTATATTTGAACATACGTAGTTCTTAAGTTTAGATTTTGATGATTTTTGCGGGTCATTTTGCAAATAAAGGCAGGTTATTTTTTTCCGAATTGTACCAAAATCTAATCAGCACCAGGATGGCTAACAAGCGACTTATCTACCAAATTTTGTGAAATTCGGTCTATTAGTTTTTCAGTCAGAGTGGATACAAGCTTTTGTGGGCCATTTCGCAAAAAAAAGGCGGGTTCTTTTAACCCGAGTCATACCCAAAACTAATCAGCACGAGATTCGTGTACAAGTGACTTACCTACCAAATTTTATGAAATTCGGTCAATTAGTTTTTTAGTTAGAGTGGATACAAAATCTGCACAGACAGACAGACAGACACACAGACACACAGACAGACAGACAGACACACACACAGACGTCACGCTAAAAATGGTTTTTTCGTATTCTAGAGGTCTTGAAACGTGTAGATCCGTCGAAAACTCGAGTTGCGATTTTCGACATGATTCCAATACTTTCCCTATACATTACCATGTATTGCAGGGAAAGTAAAATCACCTGAAAAAGTGTTCAGGAGGTCTTAAAACAAACATTGGCATCAGAATCTCGAAATCAAACATTTTTTGTGAAAACAATCCTTTCTCAATACTGCGCATGTGAAAGTAAAAATTATAAATTTAGAATGTAAAAATTTTATGGCACCCTACTGTTTAATCTAAGATTCATAAATGCCGTATTTATCAGTTTTCTCACAAATAGTGTGACCTAAATCAAAGTTCTACAGGAAATCTGTTCAAATTACATTGTTCAATTTTGGTGTGGTAAATATCATGTAGCAATATATACAGGCAAATTTATAAAATTCAAATTTTCAAATTTTAAGGAATCTTAATTATTTGAAAACACATAAATGTCGTATTTAAAATCTATGATAAGGACATATATCAGATAAAAAATCTTCTAGGATAAAAGACAAGGTCTTCAGCTTCACAAGAAGATTCAGTAATTGAAATGAAGAATTATTACCAAGTTTATCAAACTTCATGGGTGAAAAGTATAGAGAGAAATTTTTTTTTAATATATCTATATAAATAAAATTGAAAATACGTCTGTTTATTTGTGTGTGTGTGTGAGATATATATATATATATATATATATATATATATATATATATATATAAATATATATATATATATATATATAAATATATATATATATATATAAATATATATATATATATATATAAATATATATATCATTATAATCACGGAAGAACGGTTGCAGAAAGTTTGTTAAAATTTTCGTGGTGGAATTAGAACAGTCCCAATAAAAATTTAGAACATGTGTCGAGTTTCTAGGACTAGGGGTTATCAAGATATTCATAAACAAGAAAGATCAATCATGCTTAAAGCATTGATTATGAAACACTTTCCAACTTCAATGCAATTTTATTTAAAAAAGTCGAAAATGTGCAATACATTCCTTGGTAATATTTTAAAACTTATCACAATACTACATTGATTTATTATATTTGAAAACTTAAACCTTCATTGAAACAAGAAAGATCAATCATGCTTAAAGCATTGATTATGAAACACTTTCCAACTTCAATGCAATTTTATTTAAAAAAGTCTAAAATGCAATACATTCCTCGGTAATATTTTAAAACTTATCACAATACTACATTGATTTATTATATTTGAAAACTTAAACCTTCATTGAAAAAAATGAACTTCATTCAAATGACGGCATTGAAATATAAATTGCCTGATTTAAACATCTCTAAAATGCAATACATTCCACGGTAATATATTTAAAACAATCATAATACTACGATAATTTATTATATTTGAAAACTTCATCGAAAACGACTGAAATAAATTCAAATGACGTCATAAAAAAAATAACACGCCTGGATCTCTCTATAAAAGCAGGATTTCATTCATTTCATTCATCAAAATACTATAATAATTTATTTTATTTAAAAATTAAGACCATGGAGCTACAATTCATAAACTCTATGCTTAAAACTTCATCGAAAAAATCGTCCTTCTGTTTAGAAAATCAATTAATATTTCATTCATATCAGCCATGCAGACTCCATGGACTGAATTATTTTGTGTTAAAGAAATGCAGTAATTCTAATACAATTCATTCTACATATTTTGCTGTTTACATTTTACATAGGTGAAATATAGGCTTAGTTGTAGAAATAATCAAATTTGAATGAGAATTTAAACTCAAATATATTGTCATTGTGTTGTTTTAGTATGTAGATGCACAGAATTTAAGCAGAAATAAAGTAGTTATAGGATGGATACAACACTCTATATGAATTAAAAAGAACTTTAAAAAATCACGAATTTGAAACAAGATGGATGCCATATATCATTTTGAAGTGGGTCATGTGATCGTTTCATATCATGGTCACGTGATCGTTTCATATAAGATGTGTAATTATTATTTTAATTTTTATTTAAAAAACTACTGAATATATTTCGCTGAATTTTTTTTATATATTTTCTGGAACAATTTGACTATTACCTAAAATTTTCGAAGCAATTTGTGAATTTTAAATCCGCTTAAAAAATGTTAGAAAAATTAGGTCCCATAGGGCTCAATGTATTTCATTTTTTCAACCCGGGTTCAATCCAAAACTAATTGTGTGATATTATTCATTTATATTCCCATAGGTCCTACAAACCGTCTGAACAACATACTAAAATTTCATTTTGATTAAGTCATTTTTACGGCAGTTATCGTGCTAACGGACAGACAGACAGACAGACAGACAGACAGACAGAATGAACAAAGTCATAAACACTTTTCAACTTTGTTGTAAAGTGTTAAAAAATGAACTTCATTCAAATGACGGCATTGAAATATAAATTGCCTGGTTTAAATATCTCTAAAATGCAATACATTCCACGGTAATAGTTTTAAAACTATCATAATACTACGATAATTTATTATATTTGAAAACTTCATCGAAAACAACTGAAATAAATTCAAATGACGTCATAGAAAAAATAACACGCCTGGATCTCTCTATAAAAGCAGGATTTCATTCATTTCATTCATCACAATACTATAATAATTTATTTTATTTAAAAATTAAGACCATGGAGCCACAATTCATAAACTTTATGCTTAAAACTTCAACGAAAACAATCGTCCTTCTGTTTCTAAAATCAATTAATATTTCATTCATATCAGCCATGCAGACTCCATGGACTGAATTATTTTGTGTTAAAGAAATACAGTAATTCTAATACAACTCATTCTACATATTTTGCTGTTTACATTTTACATAGGTGAAAAATAGGCTTAGTTGTAGAAATAATCAAATTTGAATGAGAATTTAAACTGAAATATATTGTCATTGTGTTGTTTTAGTATGTAGATGCACAGAATTTAAGCAAAAATAAAGTAGTTTTAGGACGGATACAACACTCAATATGAATTAAAAAGAACTTTTAAAAATCACGATTTTGAAACAAGATGGATGCCATATATCATTTTGAAGTGGGTCAGGTGATCGTTTCAAATCATGGTCACGTGATCGTTTCATATAAGATGTGTAATTATTGTTTTAATTTTTATTTATAAAACTACTGAATATATTTCGCTGAATTTTTTTTTATATATTTTATGGAACAATTTGACTATTACCTAAAATTTTCGAAGCAATTTGTGAATTTTAAATCCGCTTAAAAAATGTTTGAAAAATTAGGTCCCATAGGGCTCAATGTATTTCATTTTTTCAACCCGGGTTCAATCCAAAACTAATTGAGTGATATTATTCATTTATATTCCCATAGGTCCTACAGACCGTCTGAACAACATACTAAAATTTCATTTTGATTAAGTCATTTTTACGGCAGTTATCGTGCTAACGGACAGACAGACAGACAGACAGACAGAATGAACAAAGTCATAAACACTTTTCAACTTTGTTGCAAAGTGTTAATAAAAACGCACTATTAAGCTTTCATGGAGACGATATTTTTTTGCTAATTTATTTGGAGTTAATGAAATGATATCATATCGCTTAGCAACGGAATTAAATCCAATGTGTTTATGCGGCAGATGACTGCTATTAAATCCTTTCCGATTTAAATACTAAAGAAATGTGAATAATATGAATTTTATGGAAATTGCATTTTTGATTGGATCATAACAATTAATGCTTTTGGGTTTAAAAATTACGGAGACTATTGATATTTTTTAATTTCTTACGTCATCTGCTACATTTTGGAATTTTCACACTGATGTATTGTTGTAAGGGAGCATCTTCTAACACATGATTATATCTTCCAATCTATGAGAATATAAGTAGCAACACAATTTTAGCTCTTTCAGTGGTTCAATTTTATATTTTTTGTAAATTTGTTTGTAAATGGGACCAGATTGCTTTATTTTTCAGCTCTGCATGTAAAGATATAGTGATAAAAATACACATAATAAAACACATAAAGATAGTGAGAACAGAGATTCTTAAACTTCTTTTTAAGAGCATTCATTTAAATATTTTAATAGAATGTTTTAAATAACAATATCATTAAGAATACTGTAGGAATCTGCACATATTTGCGAATTTTTAAGGTTCTTTATATTGCATATTCCGTAGGAAGAATGGGTATGCGGCTTGTTTTATCATAAATTTGGCAAATTTACCTTTTCGATTCGAAGCAGTTACTTACTGCAATGAAATTGAATTTTTACTTTCCTTATATACATAATGTATAAGGAAAGTATTGTGACGGGGTCGAAAATTCGAATTCGAGTTTTCGACGGGAGAGCACGTTTCAAGCATCCCTGATCACGAAGCAAACATTTTTGAAGTGATGTCTGTGTGTGTGTATGTGTGTGTGTGTGTGTGTGTGTGAAAGTATGTGTGTGTGTGTAAGTATGTGTGTGTGTGTGTGTGTGTGTGTCAGTGAGTCTGTGGAGACGATAACTGACGAACGAATGGACCGATTCGAACCAAATTTGGTACAAAAATCACAATCCGTAAACACTGGAAGCCTGTTGCTTTTATATGCAATCGAATGTTAAGAACCCCCCTAAATTTTCGAATGAAATTTTGAAAAAATCGTCAAAAAATCAGAACCACTAATAAAGTTACGCAAATAGACATTTCTTATGTAATTTTTCATTAGAAAACAATTGACATAAATTTTAGAACGCTAACATGAACCGTTCTCGAGATATTGTTCATTTTTTAAAAAAAAATTATCAAAAAGTCATATGAAAAAAAAAATTCCTATTGAGAAACATGTTCACTTTTCATATGTAATACCATGCGATAAATTGGGTGACATCATTCTCGTGGAACTAGCTCATTCCATTCATGAAAAAATATACTTTTAGTAATACTTTTGTGTTTGAACGCCAATAGTCATTTATCTGCTGTAAGAATAACTTATTTCTTAGTGCATAACGCTTGGCGAGATTTTGGCGACGAATTTGGCGGAATGTCGCCAACTTGGCGACTTTTTGAAATGTTGCCAAATTAACGAAAATCTCGCCAAATGGATAAAAATGACGACTAATTGTCGAAAATTTAATATCTTGGAAAGAATATTAGTATCTACTATAAGAAAAACCTACTTTTTTTTACTGTAAAAGTAGTAAATTAATTATATTATATAAGGAAAGTCATGTGTTGCCCACATCAGATTTTTTTATAAAGAGTTGGGATAATAATGCTTAAACTGCGTACATATTGCATCCTCGTATATCCTTATATCCTTATTAGGTAAATTTGCGAGTTTATTAAGAACTGCATTCAATAGCTTTTTACTTTCCTTATATACATAATGTATAAGGAAAGTATTGTGACGGGGTCGAAAATTTGAATTCGAGTTTTCGACCGGAGAGCAGGTTTCAAGCATCCCTGATCATGAATCGAACATTTTTGAGGTGATGTCTGTGTGTATGTGAAAGTGTGTGTGTGTGTGAAAGTGTGTGCGTGTGTGTGTGTGTGTGTGTGTGTGTGTGTGTGTGTGTGTGTCAGTGAGCCTGTGAAGACGATATCTCACAAACGAATAAAGCGATTCGAATGAAATTTGGTACAAAAATCACAATCTGTGAATACTGGAAGCCTATTGTTTTTAAACACAATCGAATGTTCAGAACCCCCGTAAATTTTCGAGTGAAATTTTAAAAAAATCATCAAAAAATCAAAACCTTTAATAAAGTTACGCAAATAGACATTCCTATGTAATTTTTCCTTAGTAAACGATTGACATAAACTGTAGCACACTAGCGTTAACCATTCTCGAGATATTGCACATTTTAAAAATAAATTTATCAAAAAATCTAGTAAAATAAAAAAAATGTTAACTGTTAAGAAACATGTTCACTTTTCATATGTAGTAGCATGCGATAAATTTGGTGATATCATTCTCGTGGATCTAACTCGTTCCATTCACGAGAAAAGATACTTTGAGTAATACTTTTGTATTTGAACGCCAATAGTCATTTATCTGCTGTAAGAATAACTTATTTCTCCGTTCATAATGCTTGGTTAGATTTTGGTGACAAATTTGGCGGAATGTCGCCAACTTGGCGACTTTCTTAAACGTTGCCAAATTAAAGAAAATCTCGTCAAATGGATAAAAATGACGCTAAATCAATGAAAATGACAACTATTTGAAGAAAATTCAGTATATTGGAAAGAAAATAAGTATATACGAATAATATTTTTTAACTGTAAAAGTAGTAAATTCATTGCATTATATAAGGAAAGTCATGTGCTGCTCACATCAGATTTTTTTCTTTATGCTTTTTATTCATGAAGTTTGACAAACTCGGCAATAGTTCTTCATTGCATTCATTTTTATGGCTGACACTTTTTGTAAAGCTGAATAACATGGCTTTTCTTTTGATAAGTTTATTTTTAATACCTTCTAAAGTAGTTTAAAATTGTTTATGTCTTTGGTTATTCTATCTGTTTATCTGTCTGTCTGTCTGTCCGTACGATAACTTCCGTAAAAGAGGACTTTATCGAAATGACATTTTAGTATGTTGTTGATATGGTTTGAGGGATGTTTGGGAATGAAAATAAATAATATCACCCAATTAGTTTCGGATTTTACCCGGGATGATAAAAGGAAATACATTGAGCCCTACAGAACTTCATTTTTCAAACATTTTGTAAAGAGTTAAAATGCACAAATTGCTTCGAAAATTTTAGGAAATCTAAAATTATCCCATAAAATATGTGAAAACATTTCCAGCAAAATATGTTGGATAGCTTTTTTAATAAATTTGAAATAATAATTACACACTTGTTATATGAACCGATGAATGTAAAAATCACGTGACACGTTACAAAATAAAAGAAGGCATCAATTTTTTCCGCTGTGTATACCGTAGATGTTTAAAGATCGTTTAAATTTATATTTAGTGTTACATCCGTCCTAAAACCGCTTTATTTTTGCGTATTATCTGTGTATCTAAATTCTGTGCCAACGCAATTACAATATTTTTATTTTAAATGATCACTAACCTTTCTTTATTCTTACAACGACGCTTAATTTTAAAAACTAATTTTTAACTATAGCACACAGAATGTAAACAAATCAAGCGATTGTAAGGTGAGTTGTATAAGAATTGCTGATTTTTTTCACGCAAATTTATTTAGCTCTGGAGTATGGAACATAAGTGATATGAATGAAATATTCATTGATTTTACATAGAGAAGCAGACGATTTATAAAAAAATGGTTTGTCATTGTTACATGAATTTCGAAGAACTAATTTTACATGAGATAAGCAAATGATGTGGCTTCTGTAATAAAGAAATATTATAATTCGGACGTTTTATTAACTTTAAATTATTATTTTTATTAAATCTTTTTTGATTTAAATAATTAAGAAATGTGTATAAAAATAAATTTTGCCTGAATTACATTACTGAGTGGATTATATCCATTAAGGCCTTTGGGTTTAAATATTACGGAAAATCATTGGTATTTTCCATTTCTTACATCATCTCTTTTATTTTAGTAAGGAATTTTCAAACTGATATATTGTGTTTAACTCATATACTGAAACAGAATAAAAGTAGAAAGAGTACATTACTTTTAGTACTAGTTTAGTGCTATCATTTTGGCATATATTGATACAATTTTATATCTTTTATAAATTTGTGTACAAATGGGATCAGGAAGTTTAATTTGTCAGATCTGCACGTGAAGATAATGTTTTGTAAAAAGAATAGAGATTTTTATACTTATTGTTAGCACAATTAAACTAAACACTTTAATAGAATGTTTTTTCATATATTTTGTAAATATATTACTTTCCTTATATACAATAATGTATAAGGAAAGTATTGTGAAGGGGTCGAAAATTCGAATTTGAGTTTTCGACGGGTGAGCACGTTTTAAGCATCCCTGATCACGGATCAAACATTTTTGAAGTGATGTCTGCGTGTGTGTGTGTGTGTGTGTGTGTGTGTGAGTGTGTGTGTGTGAGTCTGTGGTAACGATAACTGACGAACGAATGGACCGATTCGAACGAAATTTGGTACAAAAATCACAATACGTAAACACTGGAAGCCTATTGTTTTTATACGTAATCGAATGTTCGGAACCCCCCAAAATTTTCGAGTGAAATTTTAAAAAAATCGTCGAAAAATCAAAATCTCTAATAAATTTACGCAAATAGACATTTTATATGTAATTTTTCATTAGAAAACGATTGACATTAATTTTAGAACGCTAACATGGACCTCTCTCGAGATATTGTACATTTTTCAAAAAAAATTTCAAAAATCATATAAAATAAAAAAAAATATTTCCTATTAAGAAACATGTTCACTTTTCATATGTAATACCATGCGATAAATTTGGTGACATCATTCTCGTGGATCCAGGTCATTCCACTCATGAAAAAAGGTACTTTGAGTAATACTTTTGTATTTGAATGCCAATAGTCATTTATCTGCTGTAAGAATAACGCTTGGAGAGACATAACGCTTGGAGATATTTTGGCGACAAATTTGGTGGAATGTCGCCAACTTGGCGACTTTTTAAATGTTGCTAAATTAACACAAACTCGCCAAATGGATAAAAAGACTCATTGACGAAAATTCCATATCTTTGAAAGAATATAAATAACTACTATAAAAATAATCTATTTTTTACTGGAAAAGTAGTAAATTCATTGCATTATATAAGGAAAGTCATGTGCTGCCCACATCAGATTTTTTTCAAATGGGACCAGGTAGTTTTATTCTTCAGATTTAAGCGTAAAGATAATTTTGTATCACCAGAACAGAGATTCTTATAATATTTTAAATAATGAATTAATTAAAATATTTATTGTGATGTTTCGAATAATAATATCATTTTGAATATTATTGGAATATCCACATAATTATGGAATTTTAAGTCTCTTTATCTGATATATTTCATACGACAGACATACATTCAGACTTTCCTTATATAATGCAATGAATTTACTACTTTTATAGTTAAAAAAATATTACTCTTTTAGTAGATACTTATATTCTTTCCAAGATATTGAATTTTCTGCAATGAGTCGCCATTTTCATTGATTTAGCGTCATTTTTATCAATTTGGCGAGATTTTTGTTAATTTAGCAACAATTAAAAATGTCGCAAAGTTGGCGACATTCCGTCAAATTTGTCTTCAAAATCTCGCCAAGCGTTATGGACAGAGAAATAAGTTATTCTTACAGCAGATAAATGACTATTGGCGTTCAAATACAAAAGTATTACTCAACGTATCTTTTTTCATGAATGGAACGAGCTAGATCCACGAGAATGATGTCACCCAATTTATCGTATGGTATTACATATGAAAAGTGAACATGTTTCTCAATAGGAAATATTTTTTTTTTATTTCATATAACTTTTTGATAATTTTTTTGAAAAATGTGCAATATCTCGAGAACGGTTCATGTTAGCGTTCTAAAATTTATTTCAATCGTTTTCTAATGAAAAATTACATAAGAAATGTCTATTTGCGTAACTTTATTAGCGGTTTTGATTTTTTGACGATTTTTTCAAAATTTTACT
>OX578154.1:19916404-19931404 GCA_951213105.1 Amaurobius ferox | reverse complement strand
GTCACAAATTTACATTTTTAATTTGATATAGGGTCCCCATTCGCAATGTTTAATTTTCAATTAAATATATATAACTCAGTCCATTTTAAAGATGCAGATATGTGGGTTTTTTAATGATCTTGTTGCATTAAAAATAAAAATTTTCTGATTGACCAAATTTATCTAAGGGGTCCGTATAAAAATTTAAAAATTGCAACTTTTTGAAAATTAATGGGAGGACTATTTCCAACAGGTAAAGAATTAAAGGGCTTTTCTATCTTTTTGGGACACCCTGTATATGGAGATAAAACTCTGATGTGGGCAACACATGACTTTCCTTATATAATGTAATGAATTTACTACTTTTACAGTAAAAAAAATAGGTTTTTCTTATAGTAGATACTAGTATTCTTTCCAAGATATTGAATTTTCGACAATTAGTCGTAATTTTCATTGATTTAGCGTTATTTTTATCCCTTTGGCGAGATTTTCGTTAATTTGGCAGCATTTCAAAAAGGCGCCAAGTTGGCGACATTCCGCCAAATTCGTCGCCAAAATCTCGCCAAGCGTTATGCACGAAGAAATAAGTTATTCTTACAGCAGATAAATGACTATTGGCGTTCAAATTCAAAAGTATTACTCAAAGTATCTTTTTTCATGAATAGAGCGAGCTAGATCCACGAGAATGATGTCACCCAATTTATCGCATGGTATTACATATGAAAAGTGAACATGTTTCGCAATAGGAAATGTTTTTTTTTATTTTATATGACTTTTTGATAATTTATGAAAAATATACAATATCTCGAGAACGGTTCATGTTAGCATTCTAAAATTTATGTCAATCGTTTTCTAATGAAAAATTACATAAGAAATGTCTATTTGCGTAACTTTATTAGTGGTTTTGATTTTTTGACGATTTTTTCAAAATTTCATTCGAAAATTTAGGGGGTTTTGAACATTCGATTGCGTATAAAAACAATAGGCTTCCAGTGTTTACGGATTGTGATTTTTGTACCAAATTTGGTTCGAATCGGTCCATTCGTTCGTCAGTTATCGTCCCCACATATTCACTGACACACACACTCACACACACACACACACACATACAGACATCACTTCAAAAAATGTTTAATTCGTGATCAGGGATGCTTGAAACGTGCTCTCCCGTCGAAAGCTCGAATTCGAATTTTCGACCCCGTCACAATACTTTCCTTATATATTATGTATATAAGGAAAGTAAAAATACATTGAAAAGTAAAATAATTTTGAATACGTAGAAATATTTTTTATTGTTTCTCTACTTTGTATTGCGCTAATAATTTATTTTTACAAAATTTACAGTTTAAATAAATATTTAGCTCTTTCGCCCTAAAAATTCATACAATGCTACTTATTTTATCCCAGCGCCACCTAAATGATTTTCCCAAACGATATTGGTATTTTTTTACTATAGTTTAATTCCTTACCTTTCTTAGTTTTAATTCCTTAATTTTACCTCCATCTCCGGTACGTTATATAATTTTTAAAATTTGATGTTCGCAAATTTTCGTGCAGACTGATTATCGATAAATACTGAGTCTCTTCAAATGAAAAATCCAAATACGGTGATTATCTTTAAAAGACTAAAGTAGCACATTGCTTAACTTTTCCTTATTTAGTTTGGCTTTTAACTTGAGTAAAAAAATACTCTTAATTAGAGTATTTGCAAGGACTAAATAGCATAAACAAGGAACAAAATATTGTGGCTTATTTCCCAAACATACTTACCATGTAAACGATATAAGTTGATTTGAGGGAAACTTCAAACGTCTTATGAAAAACAAAAATTGGAAACGCGAGCTTCAGACTAATGAGAAAATGTTCTATTCGTGTGAGTCAAAGAGTAAACATTACTGGAAATCTTTTAAGAAGCTGCAAAATAAAATCGTTTTAAAGGGTTAGGTAGCTTGGAACGTAATAATACAGGAAATGTAGCTAAGTATTGCTTTAAAATAGTTCAAAAATCTCAAAGATATATAAACTAATTAGTTGTAAATTCGCAAAACTTACAGCCTATAGAGAGGGTTATCCCAATCAGTCGCATCGGAGGTAGTTAGGATACGTGAATGTTCACATAATTATTGTACTGAGGATTTGAAAAACTCATGATAATTTAAAAGAATAATTCCTTTTTTCCTTTCCCTGCAATACATATTAATACATAGGGCAAGTATTGGAATCGTGTCGAAAATCGCAACTCGAGTTCACACGTTTCGAGACCTCTAAAACACGAAAAAAAAAACCATTTTTATCTTGACGTCTGTGTGTTTGTCTGTCTGTCTGTCTGTGCAATGTATGTATTCACCCTAACAAAAAAAACCAATTTACCGAATTTCATAAAATTTGGTAAGCCCCTTGTGGGTGACCCTGGTGCTGATTAAGATTTAGGTATCATTCGTGATAAAAGAACCTGACTTTTTTTGTGAAATTGCCCGCAAAAATTTGTCTGTATCCACTCTAGTTGAAAACCAATAAACCAAATGTTACAAAATTTGTTAGAAAGGTTTCTTGTGGGTTACTCTGGCGCTTAAATTTTGGTACGTTTCGGAAAAAAATAACCTGCCTTTTTTTGCCAAATGGCCTGCAAAAATTGTCAAAATCTAAAATAAAACTAAGTATGATCAAATATATGAATTAAATGCTTGTTTTATACATAATTTTTGACGATGACAAGAATAAAGCCAACCCCATTACACTAGGACTAGCCGTTCTCGAGGTATTTTAGTTTTTTCGTAATTTAGCTTTGTCATCTTTAAAAATAAGTCCAGTTACCAAGTGAAAACGAAAACTGAATTAAGAGTGCAAGTTCGGTGTTATTTAAAATAATTGTGGATGTTATTTTGTGCAATTAAACTCAATTTAATGAATTATTGCAGAAATAAAATGAACATGAGAGTCTGCAGGGAAAGTCATGTGTTATCCACATCAAATTTTTATTTACCCTACAATATATGGTAATGAATAGGGGAAGTATTGGAATCATGTGGAAAATCGCAACTCGAGTTTTCGATGGATTTATACGTTTTCGAACACGAAAAACTATATTAGCGTAACTTCGCTCTCTCTCTCTCTCTCTCTTTTGTCTACATATCTGTCTGTCTCTCTAAGTATCTGTCTGTCTGTCTATATGTCTGTCTCTCTAAGCATCTGTATGTCTATCTCTGTATGTCTATCTGTCTATATGTCTGTCTCTCTAAGCATCTGTATGTCTATCTCTGTATGTCTGTCTGTCTATCTGTCTGTAGGTCTGCCTGACTATATGTCTGTCCCTCTAAATATCTGTCTGTCTATCTGTCTCTGTCTATATGTCTATCTGTCTGTCTGTATATATGTCTGTCTCTCTAAATATCTGTCTGTCTATTTGTCTCTGTCTATACGTCTGTCTGTCTATATGTCTATATATCTCTGTCTGTATGTCTGTCTGTTTATATATCTATCTGTCTCTGTTTGTCTGTCTCTCTAAATTTCTATCTATCTGTCTCTGTCTGTATAACTGTCTGTATACATGTCTGTCTCTCTGAATATCTGTCTGTCTATCTGCCTCTGTCTATATGTCTATCTGCCTCTGTCTATATGTCTGTCTGTCTATATGCCTATCTATCTGTCTGTCTATCTCTATATATGTCTGTCTGTCTAAATATATGTCTGTCTGTCTGTCTATATGTCTGACTACTTAAATATCTGTCTATTTGTCTCTGTTTATATGCCTGTCTATATGTCTGTATGTCGCTGTCTGTATGTCTGTCTGTCTATATGTTTGGCTCTCTAAATATCTGTCTGTCTATATGTCTGTCTGTTATATGTCTGTCTGTCTATATGTCTGTCTGTCTATATGTCTATCTGTCTCTGTCTGTCTGTCTGTCTATCTGTCTCTGTCTGTCTATATGTCTATTTGTCTGTGTCTGTCTGTCTGTCTGTCCATCCATATGTCCAATGTATGCATCCACTCTAACTCAGAAACTATTTGACTGAATTTCATAAAGCTTTATTGATAAGTCCCTTATGAGTTGCCCTGGTGCCGATTAGAAGACCTTGCCTTTTTTGTGAAACGGCCTGCAGAATTTGTATATATCCATTCATATCAGAAATTAATTAATCAAATTTCACCAAATTTGGTTGATATGTCATTCATGGGGTACCATGATCGATTTCATAAAATTCTGTACCTTTTTTTACAAAACTTTGTAATTTAATATATATGTCTAAGATCAATATTTAAGGAATAAAAGCCGAGGTCAATATTTTTGTGACACCCTGTATATTATACAGTTTTATGAGTTGTGCGGAGTGTACTTAAAGCAGCAGCAACATTGTCAAACTCGGGCAGATGTAAAGTGTGTGATTGGAATTTGGCTTCACATGTTATCGAATCATTATTTCGTTTCATTTTCAGTATTACTGATTTTTTGACACCGAACTCAGTTTATAACTTGCTTCCTCCCACACGTCTTTTCAATACCTTAAACATCTTTGTATTTCGTACTTATTGAAAGAACTATCTGTTTTGCTTTCTATGCATTGTTTGAACCACACTAATATTTGATTGCAACAATGTATGGTTTTTAACTGCTTTTCACGTGGTAACTTTATGATCCTAATTACGCTCTTATCGTGTCATCTCTGTTTTACCAGTCTTCTTGACCTCACTTTTCTCTTTCTTATTTCCCAAACAAATGGTAAAAAATTCTCCAATTAAGGAATTGTCTTTATATTTTATACTTCTTAAATAATACTTAATGTAAAGTTTACCAGAATATATATTTATATTGTATATATATATATATATACAAATAAATAAATAAATCTATCAACCACTTCCAAATCAATCAACTGAAAATATACCTTTAGGCGCAATGCTGCTCAACCCAGTACATTTATATAAAACAAAAGATAATGAAGAAAAAACGACAATGTATCAAAATTTCGTCGGGGTGGGGGGGGGGGGATTGTGACCTCCACTTCCCGGTTAAGCCAGCTTAATGTCATGATGACACTCTCGGAAGCGGATACACTGTCGAAAACCAAATACACAATGCTAAAACTTAATATTTAAAGTCAGAAAGGTGAAAGACCCATACTGACTATACCACAAAAACTGTATCTTCAAGTTTCATGACAACAAAACAGTAAAACATATGACTATTTAAATATGTGTTACTGTTTTGTTGTAATGAAACTTGAAGATACAGTTTTTGTGGTATAGCCAGTATGGGTCTTTCACCTTTTTCACTTTAAATATTAAGTTTTAGTATTGTGTACTTGGTTTTCGACAATGTATCCGCTTCCGCCCCATTGTCGTCATGACATTAAGCTGGCTTAACCGGGAAGTGGGGGTCACAATCCCCCCGGCGAAATTTTGATACATTGTCGTTCTTTCTTCATTCTCTTTTCTTTTATATATATATATATATATATATATATATAACATATAATATATATATGTATATAATATGTAATATATATATATACATATATATATATATATAATATATAATATATATATATATATTTATATATATATATATATATTACAGGGTGTATATACACATATGGTCATAACTGTAAAGAGTTATAGAACTCACCAAAACAAACAACTTTCAAAATACAATGTGGGGTCGGAAAGCAAACGGCGAGCCGCGAGAGGCACTTTCTCTGGAAAAGATGAAACGTCGCGTCAAAGTAGAGAACACAGTAAATCCGCATGCTACACGTTCCAGATGCCACCAGAAAAGGTTCTCCGTGAGTGTGCGGGCAAGGATTATTCACGACCAATTAATTGGCCCGTATCAGTTACCAGACGGTCTAGACGGACAGAAGTGCCTCAACTTCCTTCAGCAGGTGCTGCCAGATTTACTGCATGTTATATCAGCAAATCATCGAGTGATTATGTGGTTCCAGCATGACGACGCGCCATCACATTGCACCAGGATTGTGCAAAGCTACCTGGAGATTGTCTTTCTGAACAGATGGATTGACCGTGCTGATTCCGTCGCATGGCCTCCCAGATCTCCCTATCTGTCTGTCCTGCCTGGATTTTTCCCTCTGGGAACAGCTAAAAGCACTGTTTACGAGACGCCCATCGAGTCACCAGAGAACCTTGTCGCCTGAATTAGCGTCGCAGCTGCAGACGTTCGTGAAATGCTTGGGATCTTCCAAAGTGTACGCGATTTACTCCTTCGCCGCTGTGACGCCTGTCTCGCAGTTGGTGGTCGTTCATTTGAGCATTTGTGCTAAACATTTTGTCAATAAATTTCCATTATTCGTCTTCACTGTATTCGTCTTCACTTCACTCCATCTGACGCGACGTTTTATCCACTCCCAGAGAAAGCGCCCTCCAGCGGCTCGCCGGTTGCTTTCCGACCCCACATTGTATTGTGAAAGTTGTTTGGTTTGGTGAGTTCTATAACCCCTTACAGTTCTGACCATCAGTTCACATACATCCTGTATATATATATATATAGAGAGAGAGAGAATGTTTCTTTAATACGAAGCATACAAAAGGAATTAGGAATAAGGATAGTTCATAAATGAAAAGTTAGATAAACTAAACAGCGTAGTATAAGAATGTGAATGACAATGCAATATACATTTAATTTATTGCTCTAATGCAGCTAATAAATAAAATGTTTTCAATAAAAATATAAATTAGTAATATATATATATATAAATATAAATTAGTAAATCCAATGTTAGAATATATGTAGTAACTCATAATACACTATTCCAAAATTTTTTACAAAATACAAAGAAATAAAAGAAATTAAGACATAAATAGGAAATAATAAAGCGTAATGCAGGTCATAAAGACAAAGACAATCAGCAAATTTCAAAAATGAGGAATGAAAATAAGAAAACAAAAAAATCAAGCAAAAAAGCTTGCACATGGGAGAGCTTTAGGCTTACGATAAGTTCATTTCGAAAAAATTCTCTTCGGATCCATATATCTCTTCGAAATGAACACAAAAATGCTTGTTTATATATATATATTACTTATATATATATATATATATGTGTGTGTGTGTGTGTGTTTGTGATATATGTGTGTATGTGAGTGTGTGCGTGTGTTTGTTATATATGTGAGTGTGTGTGTTTGTGATATATGTGTGTATGTGAGTGTGTGTGCTTGTGATATATGTGAGTGTGTGTGTGTTTGTGATATATGTGTGTATGTGAGTGTGTGCATGTGAGTGTGTGCATTTATGTGTGTATGTGAGTGTGTATATGTGTGTGTATGTGGATATATGTGTGCATGTGAGTGTGTGTGTATGTGTGTATATGTGTGCACGTGTGTGTATGTGTGTGTATATGTGTGTCTGTGTGTGTGAAATGTATAGATCTAATCTAACTAAAATCTATTCAGCAAAATTTTACCACATATGGTGTGTAAGTTACTTGTGGGTCACCCTGGTTCTGAATAAATTTTGGTACGATTCGTAAAAATGTAACTTGCCCTTTTTCGTAAAATGGCCCGCAAAATTCGTCAAAATTTTAAACAAAAGATCTTACCTTACAGAGTTATATTGTAATTCTTAAGTATATTCTTAGGAACCCTCTGTATTCAAAGTTACATATGAAAAGCTCGTATTTTAAACTGTAAATGTTTTATTAGCATATGGTATGGCAGTACTTTAGATTTTGTGTGATGAAATAAGTTCTGAAAATAATTTTTCCGCTAGTAGCTGAAGAACATCTTTTCTTCGTAAACAAAATTTGTTTACAAATTAAACTTTTTGTTACAAAGCAAAAGCCTGTAAAACATTTTATGTTTTCATCCTGTGATACGAATATACATAATAATTTTATTTTTCAATAAATAAATGTTTCTATTTTTGAATGTATATCGGTTTAGTTTTTTTTATAACGACAGATTCAGTATTATCGTTTAGGAATCTATAGCAATTTTTACTTCTTCATTTCTCTTTTTTTGTTTGTTTTTTCATTTATTTGCAGACTACAAAACGTTGAATGCAAATAAATGAAAAAATAAAAATATGCATTTATATTATGAAACTTTTTGAAGCTCATAAATACAGAAATGTTCAAATCTATTTCAGTAGTAAGTTTTATTTCCCGCTTAGAATAGACTAAACACAAATCGAGGTAATTTTAACGAAAAAAAAAAGAATCTTTGATTCAGCACACAAAAGAAATAAAGCTCTGAATATCAATTCAGCGTTATACTATCAAAAGTCTTCCAGAAGTTCACATTCATATTTAATGGCAGATTGCAGATATTTCACTGAAATAAAATTGATGCATAAACAGAAATTTAACAATGACGAGTCGAAGGAACATGACTAAATAAAGGCATTGGAAGAATAGATGCACACAGAACTTTATTGAATCACAAACACATTGTATAGGAAAATACGTTTTTTTTAGTTTTTTATTTTCAGAAGTAAAAAGCAAATTAAAGAAAATAATCTTTAAGTGGGTATTCGTATAGAAATCTTTTGATAAAAGAAACACTTTCATTCGCTGTTAAAAATTTATTTAATCAAAAGAAAAGCTTGAATGCAGAATAAAAGATACCATCTTGCTAAAGCCTCACCTTCTTCAATTAAGGCATAGAAAATCTGTAATTTAATATAAATATTACCTTTTATAAAAATATTTTCGTCTGTTTTCCCAAATAAAATTTCAAAGGAGAAAAGAAAGAAAGATATACATTGAATGGCGAAAAAATTAGGACAGTTCTGCTTTATACGAGAACCTAATTCCTCTACCTTAAGTGCAGCAATAATATATTTAAAAATAACGCAACCTTTTTTCAATATAGCATCTTAGTCATCGTAATACTTGTGAAAAGAAATTATCAGGCACATCACATTAAACACATATACAATATATATATATATATATATATATATATATATATATATATATCATATAAAAACCAGTAAACAAATTCAAATAGAATTCCTATGCATATCCCCTAAAAGAAAAGGCACTACTCAGGAAAAGGCGACAAGCCGCTCTATACCCCGAAGCAGATAATAATCCAAGAAAAAGAAGATTTAAAGGAATATGGGATGACCAAATGCTTTGCATTTAATGGTTGGGGAGGATTGCGACTCCCCCTCCCGAATCTCGACAGCCGAAATCCCGACGTGCCAAAATCCCGACAGGGTCGAAATCCCGACAAGCCAAAATCCCGACAAGGTCGAAATCCCGACAAGCAAAAATCCCGACAGTCGAAACCCACTCTTGCACAGACTAATACAACACTAAGGCGGTCATCGCAGTGACGTCAATGGGGTTAGAATTTACTAATCAGCACCCCCCCCACACACACACACATACGCTGCACTCACGCTCCCTCTTGTCTCCATCCGCTTGCTACGACAATGGCCATATATTCTGGCATTGACCTCATAGAGTTTCGTCCAGAGCACCAGTCGCGAAGCGCCTTTAATCTCCAATCTCTAGGTGTGGTTCTTATCTTCATACTGTGACATTATTTCATTGGTCCATAGTTGGAGGTTCGAGGTTTTTGATTTACTGTTTTTATTATTTGTCCTAGCTCCTAGTGTGGCAGTTTGTTGCACATTAAGAGTTTAAGCAGTTTGGGGGGTTGATGCAGATCTGAGGGTAACCTAGCATTTTAGCAGTTTAGGATTTTAAACATTTTGTAGAAAACCAAAGATCGCGAGTTTTCGTTAATATCAACTGATTAAGGTGGGACGTTCCTAGTACCGAATATCAAAGTTAAGTACCGAGCGGGGTCTCTTACGAGATTTAGCCTTGCGATGATCATAGTCATGCAGATTAAATAATAGTTCATTTGGGACAGATGGCAGATTTTTGTAGAATTTAAGCGCTAGCTTTTTGATTTGGGCTCTAACAGTTTTTATTTTGAAGTCTTTCCTAATTTCCGAGTTTCTTAAGTATCTAGGGGCTTTCCTTATAATCCTTAGGGTTTTGTTTTGTCTTGTCTCTAATAAGTCTATGGTAGTTTTACAGGCATATCCCCATACGGGTGCTGCATACAGCATTCCCGGGCAGATGACCGATTTATAAATTAGGAGTTTATTTTGATAACTTAGATTTCCGTTTCCTATCATTGGGTATAAAGCTCCTGTGGCCATATACGCTTTTTTGATTAAGTTCGTTACGTGCAGTTTCCAAGTTAGGTGGGAGTCTATCGTTACACCTAGGTATTTAGTAGATTTTTCCGCTTTTAGGGCATGGTTGTTTATGTACAGAGGAGGCGGAGGTTTACGTTTTCTTGAGAAATAAATCCAATGACATTTATTGGGATTTAATTTTATTCGCCATTTTTCCAGCCATGTTTGGAGTATGTCTAAGTGTTGTTGTAGCTGTCTGTGCATTACTGAGACGTAAGGGTGTTTTGCAAGTATCGCGCTGTCGTCTGCATAGAGTGCCAGCTCCGTGTCTGGGGTCCTGGGAATGTCATTTAGATATATGTTAAAGAGGGTCGGGCCCAGGATGGATCCTTGCGGTACACTACTTTTAATGAGCTTGGGTGTAGATAAGTTATTTTTTACTCTGACTTGAAAGTGTCTGTTATTTAGGTATGAAATTAAAAGTTTGACAAGTGCGTCAGGGACTTTTAGAGTGATCAATTTGTAAGCTAATCCACAGTGCCACACTTTATCAAAGGCTTTTTGGATGTCAAGAAAAATCGCAGCTGTGGGTGTCTTATTATTAAAACCAGAAGAAATGTACTCTACCACTCTCAGCAATTGATGAGTGGTGGAGTGTTTTGGCCGAAATCCAAACTGCTCCGGAATGATAATGTCATTCTCACTAAGGTGCGTGTTCAGTCTCTTAAGAATTATTTTCTCAGTAATTTTACTAAGTGTCGGCAACAAACTGATTGGTCTGTAGTTGGCTGGAATTGAGGCATCCTCACCAGGTTTATGGATCGCTATAATTATCGCTTCCTTCCATTCTTTGGGGAAATAATTTAGTTCTAGTATTTTATTTATTAAGATGGTCAAGTAAAATATTATATTTAAGGGTAGGTTTTTTACCGCGATATTCCTGATTTTGTCGTGCCCTGGGCTTTTACGGTTTTTAAGGTTTTTGATTATCTCTACTATTTCTTGCGGGGTGGCTGGGTTAATCTCAGCCGTGACCGGGGAGTTCCTGAAATTGTTTAGAGTTTGCCTAACCATTCTTAGGGTGTCCTGACACATTAGATCGTGGTTTGGTTCAAATTGCTTTTCGTAATGCCTAGCAAGCGCCTCTGCCTTTTCTTCGTCTGAGTACGCAATATTAGAGCCATCTATTAGTGGCGGGAGTTTAATTTGAGGTTTTCTGAGTCTTTTAGCGAATTGCCAGAGCGATACGTCTTCCGAGCTAAGGGATTCAATTAACTCTTTATACTGTTGCTGCTTTTCTGCGACAATTTTATCCCTGACTTTCCACGTGAGTCTGTTAAGCTCCCTTTTGAGGGTAGGGTCTCTATTAGCCTGCCATGTCTTACGCATTCTGTTCCTTTGCCTAACTAATTGTTTGACATGGTGGGAAAGTGTGGGCATTTTTGGTGACTCACGATGTGTTGTGGCAGATGCAATAGCTCTCCTGATTTCTGTTGTGAGTGTGTGCGTGGCAGAGTCAATATCCGCCGTGCTCATAATGTTGGGTACTGCTAAATGCGGCTCGAAAAGTGCTCTTTTGAATGCGTTCCAGTTCACCCTCTCTTGTCCCAGAGAGGCTGGAAGGGGAGTGTTCAAATCGAATGTCACCAGTACCGGTAGATGATCCGAGTCGAATTCATCCAGGGTATCAATTGTGTGAGCGTATTCTATGTTTCTCGTTAGGACAAAGTCTATGAATGAGCCATTGGCACCTGAGAAGCAGGTTGGTCTCGACGGTGCAATGATGTCAGTGTTTGTTGTGTTTAGCAATCTATGTATCTGTGTACCGCGTGTGTTGGCTCTCCTGCTGCCCCACGCTCGGTGGTGTGCATTGAAGTCGCCCGCGAGTATTGTGTTTGGATATCGCGAGAAAAGCAGTTCCAGCTGCGCAGCTACATTTATACCACTCATGTTTTTGACATATATTGAAGTTAGGATAAATGGGTTTACATTATTTATTTTAATTTTTATACTAGTATTTTCTATACCTTGAAGATTTATGTTGTTTATTTCCTCGTGGGGAATATTACTTTTAATATATATTGCTGTTCCTCCATGGGGATTTCTAGCAGTTATATTTGAGCTAAGGGTATGATAGCTATTATAGTTTGCTATATTTAGTTTTTTGTTTTCTCTAACTTTAGTTTCCTGGATTAGCAGGGCATCTACATCATTTTCATTTACGTAGCTCCTAAGTTCATTTATTCTTGGAGATATGCCGTTCGCATTCCAAAATATTATTTTAAAACTTTCTTTTTGGGACCTATTCATGGCGGGTTTGTTTCTCACTGTTTTTATTAAATTCCGCGATTAATTTAAAAGCCTCAAAGACCATTTGCATTGGATCGCTCTTTTTTTGAATTAACTCAGCGAGCTGCATCAACAGATGTTTTATATCGTCTAGGATGAACATACTGATAAATCCTCTGACGAGGTTGAGGATTTCATCCATCTTTTCATCATTGGATTTATCAGCAAGTTCAGTCTCAGCTTCCATTTCCTCAGTCTCAGCTACAATTTCCTCAGCCTCAACCGCGGTTTGATCTGTTTTGTGAGTATCCTTTTGGACCTCGGTAGTCTTTTGTTTTTTTTCAGCCGATTTGTCTAACTGCTGTGTTTGCGCGAGCTCTTCTCGGGCGCGTTTAGTTTTCTGCCATTCCTGAACCTTTTTTTCTAATCTTTGTTTTGCTTCTCTTGCCTCTTTGGCGGCTTTATCAATTGCTATCCCCTGATTTATGTCTTCATGAGCTATTCTCACTTCCTCCACAGTCATTTCTCTGGAGGTCGACGGTTTAGGGGCCTGCTCTTGCACCGATCTGGTAGGTGCTGAAGTTTGAGTTCTTTTAACCTGTGGCACAGAGTGCGAGGAGTCCTGATGGGGTGTCTGAGGGTTTAGACCGAGGGCCTTTTGCCTCCAAGGGGGTATCTGATTTTTGGGGGGAGGGGGGGCATACCCCGGTGCCTTTCCTCTGTTCCAGGGGTTCTTCGGGCATTGCCTGAAGTTCGCCGGGTGATCTCCATTGCAGTTAGCACACGTTGCCTTCTCTGTCCTTGGTCTTTGGCAGTCACGTGTGAAGTGTTCTTCAGCACACTTAAGGCACTTTGGTGGCATGCTGCAATTCTCAGAGGAATGATTGAATTGCTGGCACCTGTAGCAGATTTTGAAGCCCCGTGCTCTGAAGGCCTCTACCTTCACAGCCAAGTATCCTAATCTTGTCAGTCGGTATACCCTCTGCCAGTCTTCCGTAGGCCTAATGCTCTGGCATTGAGTGACAATGGCTAGCATTGAGTGATTGGCATGAGGTTGATCTCTCTTCCCCCCTCTCGCATTTGGGGCGTGGTTATGACCTACCCCCTTCATCCCCATCCACTAGTGACCAGTAAAAGAAACGAGTACCGAAACAAAAGAAGCAACTAAGTGTTTTTATTGGGCAGAGATAACGGAATTACAAATTCCAGGTGCAATGCACAGCAAGGGCTCACTTGTCGATTTATAATTGCTACCTAAATTGTTTCAAAAAATGGCTGAAATTTGTGAAATTGTTTCATCTCAAAAAAGAAGCAATAAAATTATTGCACGTGGTTATTTAATAGTGAAAGGTAAGAATCGCGACGATTTGTATTATTGGTGTTGTGAAAAAATAATGATAATTGAGAAAAAAGAATGGCATAATTGTTATGATTTAGTGATTAAAACTAATAATTTGTAAAATGTAGAGATGTAAAAAAGCCGATAATTTTGATCAAGCTATATATATAGGCGTAGACAGCCATGTGCGTGTGCCCAGAGTGAGTCCATCGCATGTGCGTGGGGGAGGGGGTGCTGATTAGTAAATTCTAGCCCCAGTGACGTCACTGCGATGACCGCCTTAGTGTTGTATTAGTCTGTGCAAGAGTGGGTTTCGGCTGTCGGAATTTTGACTTGTCGGGATTTCGACTTTGTCGGGATTTCGACCTTGTCAGGATTTTGACTTGTCGGGATTTCGACCCTGTCGGGATTTTGGCATGTCGGGATTCTGGCTTGTCGGGATTTCGGCTGTCGGGATTATGTCCGGAACCGATATATTAGGTGGCTCTGCACCCTGCTCGCTCCGTTCGTGCGAACACTTTGGGAGGCTTCGCCTCCTACACGCAGAGCTCGCTTCATATCTATCTTTCCTAAAGATTCTACTATTTTCCGCAGGAGGGAAAGGCAGGGAATTTTCTTAGCCCAGGGAGAATCCAAAAGCTGAATTCTTCGATCATGAGCTTGCTTCGCGAGCTATTTCATGCCAGACAAAAGTTTAAATCGATAAATGGTTTATTTCATCGTCTTACTCTATTATTTCTCTATAAATGTACCAAATTTCATATTTTGTAAGCTATAGTTTTTACGGTACGAAACACAGAAATCGCTAGGATTGCCGATACGAAAAAAAAAGTTCACTTCAGAAGTGCATAAAAGTAAAATATCTCAAAAACTACATTGAAATTAAAAAAGGGGCTCCGTCCTGCAAAAATTCACCATGTAGGTATCTGTTTGCAAAAATTGCTATTGTTAGTCTAGCGTTAGTTAGTGGTCTTGCTATTGTTAGTCTATCCAGGGCGCGTATTCGCAGCTCAAATATTTTGTCTTTGATATTAAATATTTCTTACACTACAATATATATTAAAAACGGTTTATGTCAGCGTATTCTTCAATGCATTTTCTACAAGCGTACCAAATTTCATATTTTTGTATGTAATAGTGTTTTCGGTGCAAAGCAAAGAATCTTGAGAAACAAGAAATTTGTCAAACAGCGACGGCAGCTTCAGCTACTTTATTTTAATATATATATATATGTGTGTGTGTGTGCGTATTTTAATATGTATATATAATATATAAAAAAGATGA
>OX578154.1:19847302-19912302 GCA_951213105.1 Amaurobius ferox | reverse complement strand
ACAGATTAATGTAGTATTGTGATAATTAACACTTTACAACAAAGTTGAAAAGTGTTTATGACTTTGTTCATTCTGTCTGTCTGTCTGTCTGTCTGTCTGTCTGTCTGTCTGTCTGTCCGTTAGCACGATAACTGCCGTAAAAATGAGTTTATCAAAATGAAATTTTAGTATGTTGTTCAGACGGTCTGTAGGACCTATGGGAATATAAATAAATAATATCACCCAATTAGTTTTTTATTGAACCCGGGTTGAAAAAATGAAATACATTGAACCCTAAGGGACCTAATTTTTCAAACATTTTTTAAGTAAATTTAAAATTCACGAATTGCTTCGAAATTTTTAGGAAATATTCACATTATCCCATAGAATATATAAAAAAAAATTCAGTAAAATATGTTAAGTAGTTTTTTAATTAAAAAAAATATTTAATATAGGGAAAAAAACAATTTCAATTAAATTCTGACTTTGGGATATCTTCCAGAAAGAAAAGAGAGAGATATTATATAATAAATATCTCTCCATTTGTTTAAACGTTTTGCATATGGGAGTGGCTTCATATTTTAAAATAAATTTGGTAGATAACAATTTTTCATTTTTTTTAAATTTTATATAACTCTTCTTGATAAATTTAATTGATGGCATTTTAAATGCACTTTCCTACGTCCTAGAGAGTTAAAATTTGGTACACAGCTTAAATTTGTTGAACATTTTATTCGACAAAAATTTGATGGATCTTTAAATATAGATCATACATTTTTTTCGAAATGGCCTGAAAATAATCCCCGTTCACTTCTATAAATCATTCGTGTAATATTGTTAAAAATTCTGATGTGGACAGCACATGTCTTTCTCTGCAGACTCATATTCGTTCTCTTTATTTATTCAATGATAATTTGAGTTTATCTGCACAACATAAGTATTTTAAATGACATTGAATTTACACGTTAAACTTAAATTTGGTTCTCATTTGATAGCTGGACTTATTGTCAAAGGTGGCGTAGCGAAAACGCGAAAAAACTAGAATATCTCAAGAACGGCTAGTCCTAGAGTAATGGGGTTAGTCTTATTCTTTTTGTTGTCAAAAATCACATATAAAATAGGAATTTAATTGATATAATTGAGCACACGTAGTCTTTTATTTTTATATATAACGATTTTTGCTGGCCATTTCGCAAAAATAGCCCGTTCCTTTTTCCCGAATCGTAGTAGAATAACCTACAAATGATTTATATACAAAATTTTGTTAAATTTGGTATATAAATCACTTGTAGGTTATTGAAATATTATACTCCAAATTTTGTTAAATTTGGTTCATTAGTTTTTAGCTAGAGTGGATAAAGGCAATTTCTGCGGCCATTTCGCAAAGAAGGCAGATTCTTTTATTACGAATCGTACTATAATCTAATGAACATCAGGATTTCCCACAAAAAACATACCTACCAAATTGTATGAAATTCGGTCCATTAGTTTTTCAATTAGAGTGGATGTAATATCCACACAGACACACAGAAACATACACAGATACACCCTTACACACACAGACGTCTTCCTAAAAGTAGTTTTTTCGTGTTCTAGAAGTCCCAAAACGTGTAGATCCTTTGAAAATTCGAGTTCCGATCTTCGGCACGATTCCAATACTTTGAGTACATACACATACACATATATATTATCTGTGTATTATCTGTGTATCTAAATTCCGTGCCTATGCGATTACAATAGTTGTGATTTTAAATGATCCCTAAACTTTTATTATTTCTTCAAGGAAGCCTAATTTTAACATATGCAGAATGCAAATATCTCAAGCGATGGTAAGATGAATTACATAAGAATTGCTGATTTTTTTTCACACAAAATTATTTAGCTCTGGAGTCTGGAATACAAGTTATATGAATGAAATATTCATTGATTTTGCATAAAGAATCAGATGATTTATATTTCGATACAGTTCTAAATATTTAAGTATAATAAATTACTGTAGTACTGTGATAATGTAAAAGATATTACCACTGAATGAATCACATTTTAGAAATTTTTAAATGAAATTACATTTCAGTTGGAAAGTGTTTCATAATCAATGCTTATGCATGATTGATCTTTCTTGTTACTTTCCTTATATACATAATGTATAAGGAAAGTATTGTGACGGGGTCAATTCGAATTCGAGTTTTCGACGGCAGAGCACGTTTCAAGCATCCCTGATCACGAATCAAACATTTTTGATGTGATGTCTGTGTGTGTGTGTGTGTGTGTGTGTGTGTGTGTGTGTGTGTGTGTGTGTGTGTGTCAGTGAGTCTGTGGAGACGATAACTGACGAACGAATGGACCGATTCGAACGAAATTTGGTACAAAAATCACAATCCGTAAATACTGGAAGCCTATTGTTTTTATACGCAATCGAATGTTCAGAATCCCCCAAATTTTCGAGTGAAATTTTAAAAAAATCGTCAAAAAATCAAAATCGCTAATAAAGTTATGCAAATAGACATTTCCTATGTAATTTTTCATTAGAAAACGATTGACATGAATTTTAGAACGCTATCATGAACCGTTCTCGAGATATTGCACATTTTGCAAAAAAATTATCAAAAAGTCATATAAAATAAAATAAAAATATTTCCTATTGAGGAACATGTTCACTTTTCATATGCAACACCATGAGATAAATTTGGTGACATCATTCTCGTGGAACTAACTCGTTCCATTCAGGAAAAAAAATACTTTGAGTAATACTTTTGTATTTGAACACCAATAGTCATTTATCTGCTGTAAGAATAACTTAATTTTCCGTCCATAACGCTTGGCGATATTTTGGCGACGAATTTGGCGGAACACATTTCAAGCATCCCTGATCACGAAACAAACATTTTTGAGGCGATGTCTGTGTGTGTGTGTGTGTGTGTGAAAGTATGCCTGTCTGTGTGTGTGTGTGTGAAAGTACGTCTGCCTGTGTGTGTGTGTGTATGTGTCAGTGAGACTGTGGAGACGATATCTCACGAACGAATAGAGCGATTCGAATGAAATTTGGTACAAAAATCACAATCCGTGAATACTGGAAGCTTATTGTTTTTAAACGCAATCCAATATTCAGAACCCCCCTAAATTTTCGAGTGAAATTTTGGAAAAAATTATCACGAACGCTAGCATGAACCGTTCTCGAGATATTGCACATTTTTCAAATAAATTTGTCAAATAATTCCATAAATTAAAAAAAATATATTAACTGTTGAGAAATATGTTCACTTTTCATATGTAATATCATGCGATCAATTTAGTGACATAATTCTCGTGGATCTAGCTCGTTACATTCACGAGAAAAGATACTTTGAGTAATACTTTTGTATTTGAACGCCAATAGTCATTTTTCTGCTATAAGAATAACTTATTTCTCTGTTCACAAAGCTTGGCGAGATTTTGGCGACGTATTTGGCGGAATGTCGCCAATTAGACGACTTTTTTAAGTGTTTTCAAAGTAACGAAAATCTCGTCAAATGGATAAAAATGACGCTCAATCAATGAAAATGACGACTAATTGACAAAAATTCAATATCTTGGAAAGAATATAAGTATCTACTATAAGAATAATCTTTTTTTTTTTACTGTAAAAGTAGTAAATCCATTGCAGTATATAAGGAAAGTCATGTGCTGCCCACATCAGATTTTTTTTACTGTAAAAGTAGTAAATTCATTGCATTACATAAAGAAAGTCATGTATACTGCCCACATCAGCTTTTTTTTAACACTTTACAACAAAGTTGAAAAGTGGTTATGACTTTGTTCATTCTGTCTGTCTGTCTGTCTGTCTGTCCGTTAGCACGATAACTGCCGTAAAAATAACTTAATCAAAATGAAATTTTAGTATGTTGTTCAGACGGTCTATAGGACCTATGGGAATATAAATGAATAATATCACCCAATTAGTTTTAGATTGAACCCGGGTTGAAAAAATAGAATATATTGAGCCCTATGGGACCTAATTTTTCAAGCATTTTTTAAGCGGATTTAAAATTCACAAATTGCTTCGAAAATTTTAGGCAATATTCAAATTGTTCCATAAAATATATAAAAAAAAATTCAGCGAAATATATTCAGTTGTTTTTTAAATAAAAATTAAAATAATAATAACACCTCTTATATTAAGCGATCACGTGTCCATGATATGAAACGATCACATGACCCACTTCAAAATGATATATGGCATCCATCTTGTGTCAAAATCGTGATTTTTAAAGTTCTTTTTAATTCATATTGAGTGTTGTATCCGTCCTAAAATTACTTTATTTTTGCCTAAATTCCGTGCATCTACATACTGAAACAACGCAATGACAATATATTTCAGTTTAAATGCTCTTCCAAATTTGATTATTTCTACTATTAAGCCTATTTTTCACCTATGTAAAGTGTAAACAGCAAAATATGTAGAATGAGTTGTATTAGAATCGCTGTAATTCTTTAACACAAAATCATTTAGTCCATGGAGTCTGCTTAGCTGATATGAATTCATTGATTTTAGAAAGAGAAGGACGATATTTTTCGATGAAGTTTTACGCATAGAGTTTTACTTACTTGCAGCTCAATGGTCTTAATTTTTAAATAAAATAAATTGTTATAGTATTGTGATGAATGACATGAATGGGGGAATTATTTATGAATGAAATGTTGCTTTTATAGAGAGAGCCAGGCGTGTTATTTTTTTATGACGTCATTTGAATGAATTTCAGTTGTTTTCGATGAAGTTTTCAAATATAATAAATTATCGTAGTATTATGATAATTCTAAAATTATTATCGAGGAATGTATAACATTTAAGAGATGTTTAAACCAGGCAATTTATACTTTAATGCCGTCATTTGAATGAAGTTAATTTTTTTCGATGAAAGTTTAAGGTTTCAAATATAATAAATTAATGTAGTATTGTGATAAGTTTTAAAATATTACCGAGGAATGTATTGCATTTTAGACATGTTTAAATAAAATTGCATTGAAGTTGGAAAGTGTTTCATAATCAATGCTTTAAGCATGATTGATCTTTCTTGTTTTAAAAATATTACCGAGGAATATATCGCATTTTAGATATGTTTATATAAAATTGCATTGAAGTAGGAAAGTGTTCCATAATCAATGCTTTATGAATGATTGATCTTTCTTGATTTAATGTAAAAGTAGTAAATTCATTGCATTATGTAAGGAAAGTCATGTGCTGCGAATAGATTTTTAAACTTTCCACTTGGGGCGCAAGAATCTCTTTTATGCGATCGGGCATGGTCATTTCATCATATATAGACCTAACTTGTAACTCATGGTCTGGACTTTGCTTACAAAGCTATTGGACTGTTTAGTAAGTAACTCTGTGTGCAAAGTTTCATAGGGAAAATATTAAAATAAATCTGATGTAGCAAGCACATGACTTTCCCTACAGTCTCATGTTTATTCTCTTTTTATTTCTTTAATATTTAATTATATTGAGTTTAATTGCACAAAATAATACATATAATTATTGAAAATGATACTGAAATTTGCACGTTTAATTCAATTTTTTTTCTATTTTGTTTCTAATATGTAACTGGAGATATTTTGAAAGGCGGAGCAGCAAAAATGCGAAACAATTAAAATATCTCGAGAAAGTCCTAGAGTAATAGGATTGGTCGTATTCTTTTCAATATCTAAAATTACGTATAAAACCAGCATTTAAGAGATACATTTGAGCATACGTAGTCTTTTATTTTAATTTTTGACGATTTTTGCGGGCCATTTTACAAAAAAAGGCAGGTTCTTTTTTTCCAAATCATACCAAAATGCAATCAGCAGCAGGATAACCCATAAGTAACAAATCTGCCAAATTTTGTGTAATTGCGTTAATTAGTTTTTTAGCTAGAGTGGCTACATGGATTTTTGCTGACCATTTCGCAAAAAAAGTCATGTTCTTTTATCTCGAATCGTACAAAAATCTAATCAGCACCAGGGTGGTCCACAAGTGACTTACCTATGATATCATGAAATTTGTTCATGAAATTTGGCATATTAGTTTTTGAGTTAGATTGAAAACATACATTGCACACACACACGCATACACACATAGAAAGAGAGAGATTGAGAAATACACCCTCCCACCCACACACACACACAGAGCACTAAATTTGCATCTTCGTATTCTAGAGGTCCCCAAATGTGTCCATCCGTCGAAAACTCGAGTGGCGATTTCTGACACGATTCCAATACTTTCCCAATTCATTATCATGTATTGCAGAAAGAAAAGGCGGCAAGTTATGTACTTTCTTTCTCAAGCTTTTGCAAATGCTTTTATGAAAATTTTATGAAATTTGTTCCATTAGTTTTTGAATTAGAGTGGATGTATACATTGTACAGACAGACAGGCACACACAGACATACACACAACCGTCACTTTAAAAACAGTTTTTTCGTATTCTAGAGGTCCCAAAACATGTAGATCCGTCGAATACTCGAGTTGAGATTTTCGACACAATTACAGTACTTTCCCTATATACAGGGTGTACCTAATTAAAGTTCCCCTATTCAGTGCTGCATACAGTCGCTACTATTCATCAGAAAATTATGAAACTTTGGGTACCCCTTAATAAAGGGATGGGAAAGACATTAAGTGAGAAAAAAAATGAGTTTCAAATATCGCAACTAGAGGGCGTATTTCCATTTTATTAAACAATTACACATTTAGCTACATTATTGACTTATAATTACAGCAACTCATGGTTGATATGATGACCACCATTGTCAGTTACCCTCTGAAATATCAAAATGGTATCAACAATCGAGCTTAGTGAGTGCCTCGAAATATTGAGCAAGTGGTGCGAAATGCTGTCTTTAAGATCAGATAAGTTTTTCGAGTTGTCACGGCTGACCAGATCTTTCAAATATTCCCGGAACCAAAAATCTCATAGATAGGCCTGTGGCGGCTTATGACCCTTTCTTCTGTAAAATGTTTTTTAGGACATCTTTAACACAACTTGCAGTGTGGGCCAACGGCCGTACCGTGCTGAAAACACCGGTTCTCGTTAGATCACCGAAGTCAAGCAGCATCGGGCGCGGTTAGTACTTGGTGGGTGACCACCTCGGAACACCGCGTGCTGTTGGCCATCTCGGATGCGGTATCCCCGTGGTTTGCGCGCTAGATTTGCACGCTACCACAAATGCCGCCGTGTTCATGCGGAGTACGATCACTTTAAACATGTGGGTCCGTAAGTCCTTCCAAGAGGTTGGTGGTAGGGGAAGGAGGGTACGGTCCCTGTGGATGCCTCCCCCACTGGGTTCCGGTCTAAATTGGGTGGCACTTCCCGGCCGTCCATACAGTTACCTTACACCTTTCTGGTAGGTCGGACGGTCTGGGTCTCAACAACAACAACTTGCAGTGTGTGGAGTGGCTCCATCTTGCATAAAGGCTGCTCGGTCAATGTCTCTTGCTTGCAGAGCCGGAACAATTGAGTTCTCTAACAGCTATGCATGTCGAGTCCGGTTGATAGATCATGTCACTGGATTTGAAGGAGTTAACTCTTCGGAGAAGTACGGCCCAGAATAAATGATTAAGAAAATCCACACCATACCGTTGCTTTTGGGGAATGTAACGGAGCCTCTTGGATCGAGCGGGGATTTTCTGCAGAAAAAATTCGGCAGTTGTGCGTATTCACTGATCATGAAAATGAGCTGGTGAATGAACCACAAGATGTTCCGAGGCCATTCAGAATCGATATCACAGCAAGCAAGAAACTGCAGTGAGAATGTTAGTCATGCGTCAAAATCATGCCCACACAACTGCTGAGCGACTGCATGTTTGTATGGATAATACCGTAGAATATTCCGAAAGATCTTGCGGATAGTAAAAGATGGCCTATCCGACACTTTTACGACTCGGCGAACACTGGTGCTGGTCATAAAGTTCGAAGCTTTATCCTCTTCCACTCGAATCGCAACCTCCTCCACGACCTCTGTAGAAACTGTTTTTCTTTCTCTTCCAGGACGAATAGCCAATGACTGTTGATTCAAATTTTGTTATCATTTTTTGGAGTCTTTTAGAAGTGATTGGATCTGTTTGAAGTCCCTTCAAACTCCAAATGTCCACAAAGCTTCTGGGGCGGAATCGCCCTTTTGATAAAAAAGTCTTACTAACAAAGAACGATCTTGTAAACTCAAAGTCATTTCATGTGGCGAACTCATTGAAAACAATTTTTCCGCGAATGTTTACCCTTTTATAGTGCACATCTGATAAGTGACGTTGCTGAAAAAAATTGCATATGTGGTAGTTTTACACTAATACGCCCTCTAGGGCGCGGTAGCCCATTGGTTAGCGCGCTGGAGTTGCACTCGGTAGGCCCGGGTTCGATTCCAGCCACTGCCAAAACTGCCGCCGTGTTCATGCGGAGTACGATCACGTTAAACATGTGGGTCCGAAAGTCCTTCCGAGAGGTTGGTGGTAGGGGAAGGAGGGTACGGTCCCTGTGGATGCCTCCCCCACTGGGTTCCGGTCTAAATTGGGGGGCACTTCCCGACCGTCCAAACAGTTACCTTACACCTTTCTGGTAGGTCGGACGGTCTGGGTTTCAACAACAATAACTAATACGCCCTCTAGTGACGACATTCGTAACTACATTTTTTTACGCTAAATATCCTTCTCATCCCTTTATTTAGAGATAGCCAAAATTTCACAATTTTTTTATCAATAGTTACGGCTGTATGCAGCACTGAATAGGGGAACTCTAATTATGCACACCCTGTATCACCATGTATTGCAGGAAAATAAAAAAACAAAAGGTTTTCATTTTGTTATCGATCACAATCCCTAGGGACATAAAAAATGTTGACTATAAGATACATTGAGAAACTGCAAAGGCATGAAACAGAAGTTAGAAACCGTTTGGAATTAGTTTTAATTACTAATACCTGAGGGAACTGAAGAAATTATCTAAAATGAGATCTTTAAAATGGCTTAAAACTAACGTTCAAACGTTATTTTTTTTTTAAGGTTGCATGGGCAATTTTCAATACTTATTTTTGTACATTCACTTAATTCAGATATGTAGCAAGAAAATTTTCTGTTTGGTTTAAGGGCTGTCGGGATTCTTAAAATGCCATAAAGAGTGAATTCCCATGTTTCCCATTTTATTTTGTACCTTTTAAACACTTTCCAACATAGTTGGAAAGTGTTTAGGACTTTGTGCATTCTGTCTGTCCGTTCGCACGATAACTACCGTAAGAATGACTTTATTAAATTGAAATTTGACTGTCTGTGAGACATATGGGAATGTAAATGCATAATATCACCCAATTAGTTTTGGATTGAACCCGGGTTGAAAAAGTGAAATACATTGAATCCTATGGGACCTAATTTTTCAAACATTTTATGAACGAACTTAAAATTCACTAATTGCTTCGAAAATTTTAGGAAATTTTAAAATTATCCCAGAAAATGTATTAAATTTTTTTGGAAAAATATGTTTGGTAGTTATAAAATAAAAATTAAAATAATAATTACACCTATATTATATTTTTCCCGGGCGTCCAAATGGTTGCTCGAGTCCTTAGGATGAGTCGGACGGTCTGGGCCTTCAACCCATATTATATAAAGAGACCACGTGACCCGCTTCAAAATCAAATACTTCATCCAACTCTTTTTCCTAATGTAAAAATCGTGATTTTTAATTTTTGTAAATTTATATTTATTGTTGCATCTGTCTTAAAACTGCTTTATTTTTGCGTACTTCTTGTGCATCTATATTCTGTGCCAACGCAATTACAATATTTTGAGTTTAAATGATCATCAAAGTTCGATTATTTCTACATCGAAGCTTAATTTTAATGGATGCAGAATGTAAACAAGTGATTGTAGGATGAGTTGTATAAGAATTGCTACAAGGCCCAGACTGGAGGGATAGACAAAAATATGGCATACTATCAAATTTTCCGGCCGGAAAGAGCGACAACCCCAACAAGAAGCAGGTCCAACGGATCAGCCAATCCTACCAGATAGAGTTGTTGAACGCAAAAGTTACAAATTAGGGCTGCATTTCTTCCACCACAATAGCAGGTAATAATATTGGCATTCCAATATTCTAAATATTTTACAATTAACATATTCAATGAAATACAATTTTATACCAAATTGAATACAAAAACTTCAAAATTCGTACAACATCTAAATAACAAACATAAAAAACAACAACCATAACAATCCATTAACATTCACTAACAATCCATAACAACATATTTAACAACAACATTCCAGTAAGCAAACCTTAATTATTTATTATACGATTACATCAAGTAAAATACCTTTCCCATAAAATCCATTTTTTTTTATAAACCTCCACCATAGTCAATATGTTTTCTATACTTTTCGAGCTCAATTCTAAAAAATTCACAGTTTTTATCTCTACAAGAATGAAACAAATCCCTATTACCTTTAAACTTTTCATTAAAATTCTTACAATTTGCGCAGTTAAAATGTTCTGTACATGTTTTCCCATGATGGGGCAGAACACACCTGAGACACAAATGAAGGTTGGGGCACAATCCCGGCAGTATGTCCCAACCAACCACACTTGTTGCATTAAAATACTGCATGAAACTCACGACACCAAATCATATTCCAACCGTAATATGCATACTTTTGGGCCAAAATAGCCCCAAACCACCCGGGTTGAACTTCAATAATCCAATGTTCAGTAGTCTTAGCTTTAATAGAAAACTTAAAAACGAATGAGTCAATTAGACCCCCACCAATGAAGGGTTCTGAGTTGCAATGCCACTCAAGAACCCCTCAACAGTTATATCAAATAACATGACCTTGGGCAGTCACCGGGCCGGCCTCTCCACAACAACCCTCTTCATTAAATCAGAGTCTTTAATTAAACCTTCAACGATTTTACCCGCAGCCCCTTCATCCATCACCTCCAGCACAAACCTTCCATCGGGCAACGAGAAAAACTTTTCCATTCCTATACCTACGGACTTAGGAGACACCGCTGAATTAACAATTAACCTTTTGGCGGCCCCAACCGAAGTGGGTTCGATAGGCCTAATATTAATAGGACTGGGCGCCGGTACAGAACCCCTAACGGACACAGGACTCCCCGAGACTGGATGGACCCCAGGGATAAGTGCAAAACCAGAAACAGTCTTCCTAATTTCGTATAAGAATTGCTGACTTTTTTTCACGCAAAATTATTTAGCTGTAGAGTCTGGAATATCGTTACTAATTCCCCCGTAGTGAAGGGGAACCACGTCCACAAGGCCCCCCCAGGATATCCCATGCCGAAGAGGCGAAGATTTGCAGCTTCACTTTTATAGAGGCTCCCGGAAGGGCGGAAGTCTGACTTGGCCTCGACATGACAACATCCATGCCGGCTGGCGGGATTCGAACCCGCAACCCGGCAATCCAGCGATCAGCCGGAAACGAGTCTTTCACAAGTCTTTCACTACAAACTCAAATTCATTTTTTCTTTATCTCTTTAATAATTCTGTAGATTGAGTTTATTTTCACAAAGTATAACGCATAATTATTTGTGATGACACTTAATATGCAAATTTACATCATTTTTAACACCTTACAACATAGTTGAAAAGTGTGTATGACTTGACTTCATTCATTCTGTCTGTCTGTCTGTCCGTTAGCACGATAACTGCCGTAAAAATGACTTTATCAAAATTAAATTTCATTATGTTGTTCAGACGGTCTGTGGGACCTATGGGAATATAAATGAATAATATCACCCAATTAGTTTTGGATTGAACCCTGGTTGAAAAAATGAAATGCATTGAACTCTATGGGACCTAATTTTTCAAACATTTTTTAAGCGGATTTAAAATTCACAAATTACTTCGACAAATTTAGAAATTATTCAAATTATCCCATAAAATATATAAAAAAAATTTCAGCAAAATATATTCAGTAGTTTTTTAAATAAAAATTAACATAATAAGTACACCTCTTATATGAAGCGATCACTTGACTATTATATGAAAAGATCACGTGACCCACTTCAAAATAAAATATGGCATCCATCTTGTGTCAAAATTGTGATTTTTAAAGTTCTTTTTAATTAATAGTGTTGTATCCATCCTAAAACCACTTTTTTGCTTAAATTCTGTGCATCTACATCCTGAAACAACGCAATTACAATATATATGAGTTTAAATGATCATCCAAATTTGATTATTTCGACAACGAAGCCTATTGTTCACTTATGTAAAATATAAACAGCAAAATATATAGGATGAGTTGTATAAGAATTGCTGTATTTCTTTAACTCAAAATGTAGCTCATGGAGTCTGCATATCTGATATGAATGAAATATTCATTGATTTTACAGAGAGAAGGACGATTTTTTTCGATGAAGTTTTAAACATAGGGTTTAATTACTTGTAGCTCCATGGTCTTAAGTTTTTAAATAAAATAAATTATTATAGTATTGTGATGAATGAAAGGAATAAAGAAAATTTATGAATGAAATGCTGCTTTTATATTGAGAGCCGGGCAATTTATATGTCGACGACGTCATTTGAATAAAGTTCATTTATTTTCGTTGAAGTTTTCAAATATAATAAATTATTGTAGTATTACGATAATTTTTAAACTATTGCTGAGGAACGTATCGCATTTTAGAGATGTTTAAACCAGGCAATTTATATTTCAATGTCGTCATTTGAATAAAGTTCATTTTTTTCGATGAAGTTTTTAGTTTTCAAATATAATCAATTAATGTAATATTGTGATAATTTAAAAAATATTACCGAGGAATATATTGCATTTTAGAGATGTTTAAATACAATTTCATTGTCAAAGTTGGAAAGTGTTTCATAATCAATGCTTTATGCATGATTGATCTTTCTTGTTGTTTATTTATGTAGCTAGAGAGTAAATGATAATTTGAGCTATTGGTCACTAATATTATCAAATTAATTTATATAAATACAGATAATCCAAGTTCACCCATTGGCGTCACTAAGTTGCTGCCAACTTGCAAAAAGGAAACTATTAAATAAATTTTGTGAAATATTGTAAAAGAATAACTTGCTGACAAAAACTGGTAAAAAAAAATACAAATATTTATGTTACTTTTTCTCTCAAACGAAAATTAAATCAACATTAAGAATAGTTAGTTTTAACTATTATTAAATAATTTTAGATATTATTTTAGACCAATTTATTTTGAATGAAAGCAACAAATTTTCTCATATACTTCAGAACGTTTTATTTATTGAATTTTTATTCAGAAAATATCTTTTCACCAGAAAATGTTGATTTTGCATTTTCTTTCTGTATTTTTAAGTGCGTTAATGCATTTTTCAAATTAACATCAGACTGAGTTGATAAATTACCTGGTTGCTTAAAAATGTTCGAAGACATTTCTATACGGGGGAAGAGAAAGAAAAAATGACCGAGAAAGGCTTAAAGTAATTAATCAATATAGAAGAAAGAATCTTTTGAACGTTAAAGTAAAACATATTAGAAACCGAAGAGTAAATTTTATAAATTGCAGTATTAGAAATTACGCCAAGCACTATAAATATTGATCGAAGTTGATGTATTTGCATTGAAATTGGATCAGTCATAAAGGATATCTGTAGAGAGTCTACGATTGACTTTTTCGTACATTTATAATCCATAGTTTATCAATAACTAAAATATACTTTGTGCAAAGGATAAGAAAAAACCAGAGCAAAGTAAATTTTTACTTATTGATAAACTCTATGGAATATAAATGTACGAAAATGTCGATCGTAGGCTCTCTACACATAGTCATAAAGGATATCTGTAGAGAGTCTACAATTGACTTTTTCGTACATTTATAATCCATAGTTTATCAATAAGTAAAATGCACTTTGTGCAACGGATAAGAAAAAAAAAGTCTGATGTGGGCAGCACATGAATTTCCTTATATAATGCAATGAATTTACTACTTGTACAGTAAAAGAAAAATAGATTATTTCTACAGTAGATATTTACATTATTTCCAAAATATTGGCTTTTTGTCAATGAGTCGTCATTTTCATTCATTTAGCGTTATTTGTATCCATTTGGCGAGTTTTTCGTTAATTTAGCAACATATGAAGAAGTCGCCAAGTTGGCAACATTCCACCAAATTCGTCGCCAAAATCTCGCCAAGCGGTATGGACGAAAAAATAAGTAATTCTTACAACAGATAAATGACTATTGGCGTTCAAATAGAAAAGTATTACTCAAAGTATCTTTTTTCATGAAAGGAAAGAGCTAGATCCACGAGAATAATGTCACCCAATTTATTGCATGGTATTACATATGAAAAGTAAACATGTTTCTCAATAGGAAATATTTTTTTTTCATTTTATATGATTTTTTGATAATTTTTTTAAAAAATGTGCGATATCTCAAGAACAGTTCATGTTAGCGTTCTGAAATTTATGTCAATTGTTTTCTAATGAAAAATTACATAACAAATGTCTATTTGTGTAATTTTATTAGAGGTTTTGATTTTTTGACGATTTCTTCAAAATTTCACTCGAAAATTTAGGGGGGTTCTGAACATTCGATTTTTTATAAAAATAATAGGCTTCCAGTGTTTACGGATTGTAATTTTCGTACCAAATATCATTCGAATCGATCCATTCGTTCGTTAGTTATCTTCTCCACAGGCTCACTGACACACACACACATACTTTCACACACACACACACACACACGCACACACTCACACACACAGACATCACTTCAAAAATGTTCGATTCGTGATCAGGGATGCTTGAAACGTGCTCTCCCGTCGAAAACTCGAATTCGAATTTTCGACCCCGTCACAATACTTTTCTTATACGCTATTTTATATAAGGAAAGTAACTAGAACAACGTAAATAACACAATAAATAACACGTAAATAACACAACGTAAATAACACGTAAAAAACACAATAAAGCAGCATACAGCTGTTTCTCGAATATGTTGGATCTCTTTCGTCAGTGCAAAAGTGATTGATTGTCTCTTAATCCAGGTCTTGAGTACATAATCGTCCTGTTTTTTCTTTCCTCGCTCATGCCTCTTTTGGACTTCGGGTTTCTTGGTTCCCTTTCTCTTGCACTGATGAAGGGAATCCAAAGTATTATCGAAACAGCTATATGCTGGTTTATTGTATTATTACTTTCCTTTTATACATAATGTATAAGGAAAGTATTGTGACGAGGTCGAAAATTCGAATTCGAGTTTTCGACGGGAGAGCACTTTTCAAGCATGCCTGATCACGAATCAAACATTTTTGAGGTGATGTCTGTGTGTGTATGTGTATGTGTGTCAGTGAGTCTGTGGAGACGATATCTCACGAACGAATGGAGTGATTCGAATGAAATTTAGTACAAAAATAACAATCCGTGAATACTGGAAGCCGTGAATATTGTTTTTAAACGCAATCGAATGTCCAGAACCCCCTAAATTTTCGAGTGAAATATTGAAAAAATCATCAAAAAATCAAAATTTTTAATAAAATTACGCAAATAGACATTTCTTATGTAATTTTTCTTTAGAAAACGATTGCCATAAACTTTAGAACGCTAGCATGAACCGCTCTCGAGATATTGAACATTTTTCAAATAAATTTATCAAAAAATCCCATAAATTAAAAAAATATATTAGCTGTTGAGAACCATGTTCACTTTACATATGTAATATCATGCGATAAATTGAGTGACACCATTCTCGTGGATCTAGCTCATTCCATTCATGAGAAAAGATAGTTTGAATAATACTTTTGCATTTGAATGCCAATAGTCACTTATCTGCTATAAGAATAACTTATTTCTCCGTCCATAATGCTTGGCGAGATTTGCCGACGAATTTGGCGGAATGTCGACAACTCGGCGACTTTTTTAAATGTTGCCAAATTAATAAAAATCTCGCCGAATGGATAAAAATGATGCTAAATCAATAAAAATAACGACTAATTGACGAAAATTCACTATCTTGGAAAGAATATACTACTATAAGAATAAGCTATTTTTTTTGCTGTAAAAGTAGTAAATTCATTGCATTATATAAGGAAAGTCATGTACTGCCCACATTAGATTTTTTGTGCTTATGTACGTTGCTATAGTTCTTTCTTTTCATAGACTTTATATTTGTGGCAATTCAGAGTAGAATAATGGAGTTTATATGTATAGCTTGATACTGTGGCTTATAATTATATATAAAAACTGTAATAGTTATATTAATTACTCTCTGTTAACTAGTTAGGTTTTAAAAGATAATATTCACTTCGAAAAAATTTAAATTATATATCCTTGCGCATCGTATAATTTTGTAAATTATATTTAATTTATTCACAGCAAATATCTTATTATTCTCCCTTTTGAGGAGCCTTTTATTCTCGTATAATAACAAACATTTTTCACCTCTGTCGCATTTTTTAGTGCGACAACTGTTCTCCAATTTTTATTACCATCTCGTTTGGTAATTTTAATTTTATCTTATTTTGTTTCGGGGAACTACACTTTTCCCGAATTTCATTGGCTTTGCTTTTTATGAGATTTTGGGGTCCGTCCTGATTGGATCTCCTTTTCGATGGAGCTTGTTCGAGTCTTACCCCGAAGCATCGGTTACGCCCATGTCACCATCGTGACCTTACCAACTGATAAAGCCATCGCTAATTCGTGACTTTGTGGGTCGTAAACCTCTTCGACTAAAACTGTCAATCTTGGTGCCTTTTATCTAAGTTTTTGTTCAGCTTGTTTTGGCTGTTGTATTGCCTGAATTAAAATTGCCTGATAGGTCTCACAGACTAGTGTCTATTAGACCTTTTAGTCAATAGGTCTCACAGACACTATATAATAAAGATATTGGTCTCACAGACGCTAATACAAAAAGAATGGATTTCCAACTAGGGTACCACAGAATTGTGTGGCTCCACATTTTTATGCTTGGGGTTCACCAAGAATTTGTAAAAGCTTGAGAAAGAATGTGTATAACTTGCCGACTTTTTAGTATTTGAGTAAAACACTTAAAATTATTGAGGTTTTAGCTTGATGTATTAATAAAGCAATAGAACATTTTGAATGTTTAACTTTAAATGCAAAAATTCAAATTCAAATATACTGTGGAGCACAAATTTAAACATAAGTTTATGTGGGATTTTATACTTACTAAATTATTCATAATTAACATGACCGTAATATCGTGAAACATTAAAACACATTGCGTTGTGTGCCGCTCAAACTCACCATATTTATCTCTAGTGCGAGTTCCTGTGAAAGAATATTTATTAACATAATGCTACTCAATTAAGTGCACCATTTTAACTTTTAAAATAACATAATTTATTAACAACATTTGGTGAATTATTAAATTATGTATAACAATTATCATTATTAATTTCGGAGGAGATTGAAAATGTGAGACCAGCAGGTGAGCTCTACAGACAGAAAAACACAACATAGACAGAGAACACTGTGTAGAAATAATAACTTTACACAAAGATTACAAATATTGTTCAAAATGTTTTCCATCCTTGCCAAAGATCCATTAAAGATAAGAGGCAGATATTATTTGAGTATGATGCATTTCTGCGGTACTTCGTCTGCACTCTTGCTGTAAACATTTACATTTTAATTTGTAATTAATCCCTCACCAACTTTGTTTAAACATATCTCTCGGACATTTTTATGATAAAATGCTGAAATTTTGTACATCACCTTATTAGTGTATGGGGCACATTTTACTCATTGGAAATATTTTTGTACGGAGGCCGTATAAAAATTTAAATTTTGTATTTCTTCAAATTTATTCCCTGAAAATTTTATCGATTTCATAAAATTCTGTACCTTTTTTTACGCAGCTTTGTAATTTATTATACATGTCTAAGATCAATACTTAAGGAATAGAAGCCGAGGTCAATGTTTTTGGGACACCCTGTATATATATATATATATATATATATATATTGTGAGACGAGAATACATGTAAACAGGTTTATATGATTATTTATGATATCTAGCAGGCCAAACAAAGAGTCCAGTCTGGTTGACGCTATTGTTACAGTAGCCCTGACCCGAGAGGTCAGTAAGCTCTAAAACATGGGCTAAAGATGAATCCCCGAGATTGCTTCAAAGTTAAACTAATATGGAAGACGTATTGGCGCATCGCCCTGAGGTCAACCAATGAGAGCCGAAGAGGCGTATCAGACCCCGAGCAGTGGCAAACGACAAATGGTTCGGCAGATTCAGATATAATAAAACTGATGAGTAACAGGTTCAGAGATGCAAGATATAGTTGGAGCAGTTAGAGTCGATATAGACATGCATAAAGTACTGCAGAGACATCAGTAATATAGTAAGAGCGGTAAGAAAAGTTGGAGAAAATAGTTGATAGTAGTTAGAGTCGATATAGAGATGCAAAAAGTTTCACAGAGATGAACGGAACTGTTGGAGAATACAGTTGGAGAGAGCATTTAGAGTCGGGATGCAGATAGGCATTAAAGTCGACACAGGTGCATAAAGAGATGCATCAAGTTACTCATACAGTGCAGTGATGGTTCGATGGTTCAACAACCAATGATCCACAAACGTCTAACGACAACAGGAAGGTATGTGCTTAAAAGCATATATAAAAGATCATAGTCAATTTAGGAATTTTTGTATGCCTGGTCTCACATGTTCAGTCTCCTCCGTAAATATATAAGTATAATTGTTGTAATCTATTTATGATTGTAAGGTGTTTAATAAATATCTATTTTAAAGTTAAAATGGGTAAAGTTAATTGTGTGGTATTATGCTAATATATTTTAATCCAGGAACTCATACTAAAGATTTAATGGTGGGTTTTAATGCGGCACAATACAATGTTTCACGACTATACGATAATAACCACGTTAATGGTGGGTTATTAGCGGCATTTCAAAGTATAAACGCAACGTTTTTAGCTAACTAATTTCAATAATGTATTTAGTTTGTGCACTACATTTTGGTGCTATGTCACTTTCCTTGAATCTGAAGAGGAACTCGTCCCCAAAATTTCGGCCGCTGCTGCCGAAGTGTGCGACATGCCTGGTCTGTTCGAGAGAGTTCGCTAATCCCTCCATCGTTGCTGTAAGGAGTGTATTCAGGTTGGTAGTCTCTTTTTTGAGCCATTACTGTAATTATCATTTATTAAAAGTCATTTTATAACTTCTAAGTAATTCTGGTGTTTTCGCCTCACCTCATCGATTGCACCATTAAACGCCTACTGGCGCCTTTACTTTTCATTCCCCACCTGGGAAACTACGACGAAAAATGCTTGTTTTGGTGTGTGCTACGCTACCACTTTGTAAAAATTTGCGAAATTTTGAAAAAATCATCAAAAAATTAAAACCCTTAATAAAGTTACATAAATAAACATTTCTTATGTAATTTTTTTTTAGAAAACGATTGACATAAACTTTAAAACGCTAGCACGAACTGTTCTCGAGATATTGCACATTTTTTAAATAAATTCGTCAAAAAATCCCATAAATTAAAAAAATATATATATTAACTATTGAGAAACGTGTTCACTTTTCATATGTAATATCATGCGCTAAATTTGGTGACATCATTCTCGTGGATCTAGCTAGTTCCATTATGAGAAAAGATACTTTGAGTAATACTTTTGTATTTAAACGCCAATAGTTATTTATCTGCTATAAGAATAACTTATTTCTCCGTCCATAATTCTTGGTGAGATTTTGGCGACGAATTTGGCGGAATGTCGCCAACTTGGCGACTTTTTAAATGTTGCCAAATTAATGAAAATCTCTCCAAATGGATGAAAATGACGCTAAATCAATGAAAATGACGACTTATTGACGAAAATTCAATATCTTGGAAAGAATATAAATATTTACTATAAGAAAAACCTATTTGTTTATTGTAAAAGTAGTAAATTCATTGCATTATATAAGGAAAGTCATGTGTTGCCCACACGCAAGCTAGAATGCTCATTCTTTGACTGACACAAAAAAATTCGGAAAATTATTTTTCTTTTTCCTACAAGTAGAAAATAATAAATATTTAAGGTTCACACGTATAATATACGTTTTGCATTACCTCACTAGTTGTTGCGTTTTATAGTACCGAAAAGAAAAATCGTTTCTTATAAACTAGTGCATTATTTCAGCCTGAATAAGTGATATCTGATATTTAAGTTTTCAAAGCTCCCAAACTTCACACATTGCCCCGTGAAAACTGATAAGGCATATATTATTTAAGTTTCTCTCCTTATGTAACCTTATTTACATATGAAAAGGTGTTGCATTTTTTGGAAGATATGCCAAGAACTTTTAATACATTTTCAAAATTAACAGTTCGCAGCGTTGATAAATCAATATAATGACTGAATTTTAACTGTTCTCACAGTATAAATGAAAAAATATCTTTAAACAGGTTGAATGGAAATGCAATTAATCAATATAGCAGAAAAGCATTTCAATTAAATTTTTTTAAGAAGGATTATAATAGAGAATATATGATTAATAAAACTCGAAGCATTTGCGTAATTGGAAAATATCGTAACAGACAGCCATATGAGTTGAAAATTAAGTGGTGTGACTTAGCACCACTTTTTCATTTATACCATAATTCATTTTTAAGTGCCTTGTGTGGGTTTTTTTTCAAATTTTACAAGAAATTTTATTTTAAATTTGCATTTTTGGTCCAAAATTGTATTGTTGCTGAAAAATTTGTATTGATTACAATTGCAGCATGTTACCTTTCACCTTAAAAGTCTTGAAAAATTATTTCGGTCGATGCCATACTTGACAATGATGACGTCACGAGTAAAAATTTGTATTGCGGCTATCTTTCACAACAATGATTGAGAATATAAAGTCTTGAAATCAGTCAGCCATAAATAACCTCTTTTATTAATGATTATGCCAAATTTTGTCCTATACTGCCATGTTAAAAAAATCTGATGTGGGCAACACATGACTTTCCTTATATAATGCAATGAATTTACTATTTTTACAATAAGAAAAAATAGGTTTTTCTTATAGTAGCTATTTATATTCTTTCTTAGAAATCGAATTTTCGTCAGTTAGTCGTAATTTTTATCCATTTGGCTAGATTTCTCTGAATTTGGCAACATTTAAAAAAGTCGCATTTAAAAAAGGCGACATGCCGCCAAATTCGGCGCCAAAATCTCGTCAAGCGTTATGGACGGAGAAATAAGTTATTCTTATAGCAGATAAATAACTATTGGCGTTCAAATACAAAAGTATTACTCAAAGTATCTTTTCTCATGAATGGAATGAGCTAGATCCACGAGAATGATGTCACCAAATTTATCGCATAATATTACATATGAAAAGGAAACATATTTCACAACTGTTAATAATTTTTTTAAATTTATGGGATTTTTTTGATAAATTTATTTGAAAAATGTACAATATCTCGAGAACGGTTCATGCTAGCGTTCTAAAGTTTATGTCAATCGTTTTCTAAGGAAAAATTACATTAGAAATGTCTAGTTGCGTAACATTATTAAAGGTTTTGATTTTTTGATGATTTTTTCAAAATTTCACTCGACAATTTCAGGGATTCTGAACATTCGATTAAGTTTAGAAAAAATAGGTTTCCAGTATTTACGGATTGTGATTTTTGTACCAAATTTCGTTCGAATCGGTCCATTTGTTCGTCAGTTATCGTCTCCACAGACTCACTGACACACACACACACACACACACACAGATATCACCTCAAAAATGTTTGATTCATCATCAGGGATGCTTGAAACGTACTCTCCCGTCGAAAACTCTTATTCGGATTTTGGACCCCGTCACAATACTTTTCTTATACATTATGTACATAAGGAAAGTAAAAATATATAAACTTCGAACCAATTTCGAAGTTTTCGCTCAAATTAGAAAAAAAATTCTAATTACTTTTAGGTTTTTTATTAACAAAGCCGGATATAAAATTTTGTAAAAATCCATTGATATTTGTGGTAGCTATAGTGTACACAAGAAATCGACCACAGACATACATGCAGACAGACGGATATTACTCCAAAAAGAATCAAAACGTATTCAAGAGATTCTAAAGCAGATATTGACACCAAATTCTTGAATGCGAAAATTTTCGCAAAAACAATTGTTTCTTTAGATTATATTACATAGTTTGATAAAGTATGAATAAAATCATAGTCCTAATGAATAAAGTTATAATGAATAAAATGCATCAGTAGTGAAGGCAGATAAACCACTGAAACACGGAAGGGTTTGAAAAAGTCATAACTTGTTCATTTTCAATCTTTTTGTTTTCTTCTTTTACCTTCCCTGCAATACATGGTAATGTATAGGGAAAGTATTGGAATCATGTCGAAAATCGCAACTCGAGTTTTCGACGGATCTACACATTTCGAGACCTCTAGAATACTAAAAATCTATTTCTAGCGTGACGTCCGTGTGTGTGTCTGTCTGTGTGTCTGTCTGTGTGTCTGTGCACTGTATTTATCCACTCTAACTCAAAAACTAATGGACCGAATTTCATAAAATTTGGTACGATACGGAGAAGAAGAACCCGACTTTTTTTACGAAATGGCCCGCAAAAATTTCATGTATCCACTCTATCTTAATTACTAATTGGCCACAAGTTACTTGGGATACTCTGGTGCTGATTAGATTTTGGTACGATGCGGAAAAGAAGAACTTGCCTTTATTTACGAAATGGCACGCCAAAATCTAAAAAAAAAGACTAAGTATTGTATGCTCAAATATATCAATTAAATTCTTGTTTTATATGCAAATTTTGAAGAGGAAAATAATATAACTGATATTTGAGATTTCTTGCATTTTTGTTACGCCGATTTCGGAAAAATGTCCAATTACCAAATAAAACAGAAATTGGATTAAAAATACAAATTTAGTGTTATTTGTTTCAACTAAACTCAATCTGATGAATTATTTAGGAAATAAAGAAAATATGAATTTTAGTCTGCAGGAAAAGTCATGTGCTGCCCACATCAGATTTTTACATGTTATAGAGCATCCCTTGAAGATTAAAATGGTTACGTATGATGTCCAGCAAGAAGTAAAACGCGGCATGCTATCGTTAGGAGTTGCTCTGACATTAAAATGTTGCGGGATTTTCTTTGAGTTTCAAAATTTGTTCTTTCACTGGAATAGAAAAACCCAATGAATTTTACTCGTTGCTGGATATCATACGTGGCCATTTTAATCTCCAAGAGATGCTCTATAATCTGTAAAAGAGAAAATAAAAAATATTGAAAACGAACAAGCTATGACTTTTTCAAACCCTTTAGTCTTTCAGTGGCCACCCTGTATCAGTAAATAAAAGACATCAGTAGAGTAGCTAACATCGATGACCGATTTCTTTCTTGTCGAAGCTCTTAGGCGCTGAATAGCCGTTTATTGCAATGGCCATAAAATCGTTTGTTCCCGTATGTTTTACAGACTTTGATATTCAATATTTAATAAAAGATAACAATTTACGTCTGTCTGTATGTCTATTAGAGGCGTAGCGGGAAATCCAAGCGCCATGTAGCTTGGCTGTGAATGCTTTGTTTACTAACAGAAAAACAAATTTATTTTGTAATAAAAAAATGAATTTTTTGTGAACAAAAACAAAACAAGGAAGATGAATCAAGAATAAAGCATTGATTATGAAACACTTTCCAACTGCAATGCAATTTTATTTAAACATCTCCAAAATGCGATACATTAAGCCCTGATATATTTTAAATTATCTGAGTAATGCAGTAATTTATAATATTCGAAAACCTAAAACTTCATCGAAAATGATGAACTTTAATCAAATGACGTCATCGAAATATAAATCGTCCGGCTCTCTATGTAGAAGCAATGAATGTTTCATTCGTATCGCTTTTATTCCAGACTCCAGAGCTAAATAATTTTGCTTGAAAAAATTCAGCAATTCTTATACAACTCATCGTACAATCACTTGATTACATTCTGAATCCATTAAAATTAGGCTTCGTTGTTGAAGTAATCAAAGTTTGATGATCATTTAAACTCAAAAATATTGTAATTGCGTTGATGCAGAATATAGATGCACAGAAAATACGCAAAAATAAAGCGGTTTTAGGACGGATGCAACACTTAATATAAATTTAAAAGAACTTTGAAATTCGCGAAAAAAATGATGGATACCCTATTTTATTTTGAAGTGTGTCACGTGATATCTTTATATAATATGGGTGTAATTATTATTTTAATTGTTATTTAAAAAACTATCGCACATATTTTGCTGAAATTTTTTTTCTATATTTTATGGGATAATTTGAATATTTTCGAAGCAATTTTTGAATTTTAACTTCGCTTCTAAAATGTTTGAAAAATTAGGTCCTATAGGGTTCAATGTATTTCACTTTTTCAACCGGGGTTGAATCCGTTGGGTGATATTATTCATTTACATTCCCATATGTCCCACAGCCCGTCTCAGCAACATACTAAAATTTCATTTTGATAAAGCCATTTTGAAGACAGTTATCGTGCGAATGGACGGACAGACAGACAATATGAACACCGAACGATGATTCTTTTTGTTTCAAACAATTGTTGAACCATGTCCTTGGACACAAACAATTTGTGTGTCCAAGGGCATGGATTTTAGGAAAGAAGTAACGTGTAATGAAATTAACCCAACTTTAATTAACTTAACCTAAAGCTAAGAAACTTAATATTTTACATAATATTTCTGAGTGCCAAACTCTCTTTCTAAGGGCGCAGGCAGTCCAACTTCCTCAAAGGTTTAAGGTAACTGTTTGACCCAATTTAGACGAGAACATAGTGGGGGTGATAATCACAGTGACCGTACCCTCTTTTCCCTAACCCATCACCTCTCGGAAAGATTTCTAACCTACAATTTTATTGCGTCCGTACTCCGCGTAAACACTGGAATTATTTTGGGAGGCATCTAGAGTTAAACTCGGCAATTCCGGTGCGATCCACTTGTCTTAACCAATGGACTATCCCTGCCTTCAATATTTTATATATCAAGAACATCTAGCCCCAAGCACTTCATTCCCATTTTACCCCAATTACCTTTCCTTTCAAGATACTGCTTATTGTATATCATCTTGAACTTTCTTAAAATAATGGAACACAAACTAGATTCTTACTGCATCCTATTTATTACAAAGACGATTACCGAAAGCTGGTTTGTAACATTTCATTAAGACAATTGAATACCGTTTTCTGAGCTAAATTACTTTAATGTGTCGTAATTAGATTTTGTATTTTGATTTCAACAGGAAATGACATGGAAAGCCTTATCGTTTCAACCAGTGCAAATCCGTTCATAGTTGAACGTGAGTGTCATATCTGCTTTAATCTCTAACTTGGAAGTCATTTTAGTGGCGAATATGATCTTGCATCAGCATGCCTCAGTGCACAATCTTTGAAATAGTTTTACGTATAAAATTAATAAGGTTTTGATTAAATTCATTTTTAACTTTGATAACACATATTGTCTTTTACACACACACATACATACACACGGACACGCACACACATACATATATCTAGTTGTTTTAATATTTTGTCAATTATCACTAGGTGGGAGTTATTATTAATCCATTTATATATATATATATATATATATATATATATATATATATATATATATATATATATATATACATACAGGGTGTCGGCTAAATATATACAGGGTAATATATATGCATATATACAGGGTGTCGGCTTTTATTCCTTAAATATTGATCTTAGACATATATAATAAATTACAAAGTTGCTTAAAAAAAGGTACAGAATTTTATAAAATCGATTAAAATTTTCAAGGGAATTAAATTTTAAGAAATACAAAATTTTAATTTTATACGGCCCCCGTACAAAAACATTTCCAATGAGTAAAATGTGCCTCATACACTAATAAGGTGATGTTCAAAATTTCAGCATTTTATCATAAAAAGTCCGAGAGATATAAAAAGACAAAAATGCTGACTTAAATCACTTTTCGATGCATCGACATGGGTTCTCAGAGGGGAGAAATCTTGTCGGCAGATCGCGTTTCAGGGGCCATACACAAATTACCAAGGAAAACAATGATTACATAAATAAATAATAATTTTGCTATTTATTGGTACAAAAGTATCTACACTGTGTAGAAATAATAACATTTTTCGTCATAGTTTAGCGGTGCGGAAATGAAACGTAAAGGTTTTGCAGGGCGCTTACTCGTTGGGAAACGGCCGCTCCGCAAATTGAAAACCGTCATTCTGGTTGTTATTTTCTGGTTGAAGAAGAAAACCACGTATGCAAATTACAACTGGGGAAGAAGAACCCTTATGCAAATTTTCGTATCACCGAATGCACGGCCTTATAAGTTTAGAGCAGTTATTCGCTGCTCTAACTCTTGAGACGGAGGAGGAATTTTCAAATAGGGAAAAAAGCCGATATGCATTTCATCTATGGAGCTGCAAATGGGAATGGCAGAGAGGCACAACGACTGTACGGTGAACGTTTACCCCATAGGCGGTTGCCTAATAATAAAACATTCGAACTCTTGCATCTGCAGCTCTGTGGATTAGGATCCTTTCTTGCTACTAGTTCTGATGTAGTAGTTCGTGCAAGAAGTTCTAGAACGTCAAGTGTGGAATAGGCCATTCTGGACACAGTAGCAGTTCGGTCAGGCACAAGAGCAATGGAGCATACTCTTGGTGTGGTAGAATCCCCGGTATGCCGGGTTCTGCATGAGGAACAGTTACACCCATACCATCTCCAGCGAATTTAAGCAATGACTGCAGCTAATTATCCTCGTTGCCCGGAGTTCGTCCGCTGGTTCTTGGGACAGAGTAGGGCACAGCCAGATTTTCTGGCAACTGTGCTTTTCACGGTTAGAGTCTCATTCGCACGTTATGGCACATTTAACATCCACAATGAACATGTGTCGGCGAGTATAAACCCACATGCAACATATCCACATGCGCACCAGCGAAGATTCTCCGTCAATGTGTGGGTTAGGAATAATCCGCGGCCGCCTAATAGGACCGTATCTTATGCCGGAACGACTTGATGAGAGAATGTACCTTAGTTTTCTGTACTAGGTCTTGCCGGAATTGCAAGAGGATGTTCGAACAGACATCCTGAAGCGTATGGGGCTCCAGCACGATGGATCACTAGCCCGTTTTGGGAGAGAGGTCAGTAACTATCTGGGCATCACTTTTCCGGGATGATGGATTTAGCGAGGTATTTCTATAGTTTGGCCCGCGCGATTCCCCCGATCTGTCGTGTGCTGATTACTTTTTGCGGGGATATTACAAGAGTCTCGTCTATGACACTCTTCTTGAATCTGAAGAGGAACTCGTCAATAGAATTTCGGTCGCTGCTGCCGAAGTGCCCGACATGCCTGGTCTGCTCGAGAGAGTTCGCTAATCCCTCCATCGCCGCTGTGAGATGTGCATTCAGGTTGGCGGTCGCTCTTTTGAGACATTACTGTAATTATTATTTATTTAATGTCATTTTATAACTTCTAAGTCATTCTTGTGTTTTTACCTCACCTTATATGTTGCACCATTAAGCGCCCACTGGCGTCTTTACGTTTCATTTCGGACCCGCTAAACTGTGACGAAAAATGCTTAGTTTGATGTGTATGACCACTTCTTAAAATTATATAATATAATTTTAATTACCATATATATAATATATATATATATATATATATATGTATATATATATATGTATATGTATATATATATATATATATATATATATATATATATATATATATATATGACAACTGAAATCGCAACACCATGAAGAAATTGATGCATCCTTATGAAATTTACAGTATATAATTATAATATGGTGATGTACAAATGATCAAGAAACCATACCTCGAAAATGAAAGCATGGAACTTTATTGACATTAGATCAATATAGAATAGGCCCACCGCGAGGCACGCTTCAATACGACGAGGCATCCCGTCAATGAAATGGTCAATGGTTTACTAAGGATTGGCATTCCACACAGCATGCAATTGGGCTTGTAACTGAACATGGTTTGCTGGAATTAGGAGTTCTCTTAATCGACGACCCATGATGTCCCAGATATGCTTAATTGGCAGCAAATCCGAAGAATATGCTGGCCTAGCAAGAATATCAAATCCTTGTAGGTTATTTATAGTTAACCGTGCAGTATATGGCCTGGCATTATTCTGCTGAAAAAGCAGTCCAGGTCTGGTTGGCAGATATGGCTGTACCACATGTTTCACAATGTGAGAGACGTATCGTTGTGCCATGACACTGCCAGAACCGTGGACCAAAGGTGTTCGTCCATTAAATTTTATACCACCCCAAACCATGGTACCACTTAGGGGGCTGTGTGGCGACTGATAGAAAAATCTTCTTGATGGTGTTGTTGAAAGCACCGCCATACGCGAGTACGGCCATCTGACATGCCAAAACAGAATCGTGATTCATCTGTGAACAGAATGTTTCGCCATTTTGTCAACCAATTGCGTCTCATTTGACACCACTGGAGGCGACGTAACCGGTGAAGACGTTGAAACGGTAGGTGTCGAAAAGATCGTCTATCTCAGAGTCCTGCATCATGCAAAGGGTTTTGAATTGTTTGCGTCGAAACCACGTTACCTGTGGTGTGGGATAAATGTCGTTGTAACACGGTTGATGTACTAAACGTTTCTGGCGCAACGCTTTTCAGAAGCATACAATCTTCAGGTTGTGTGGTACACCTGGAAACTCCACTACTTGATCTTCGTGTCGTTTCGTTGTCTCTCATGAACCGTAACACACGGTTGGACTGTACGTTCACGACCACTCAAACAGCTGCTCTTACCTCAGATCGATTGGGTTGGGTTTTCGACACCGTTGAACTGTGCTCACATTGCGACCCAATAGTTCAGCGATCCTTCGAAGACTCAATTCACCGTCACGTTAAACAATGATTTGTTGTCGTTCCGTTGACGACAGCTGAACGTATGCGGTACGTCGAAGTACAATTGGCGTACTGTGGTGATTTTTACAACCTGAAACCAATGACGCTACAATTTAGCTGTGATATCGCTCCTCCTTGACCTGACGTTTTTATGCTGCTCGGAAACGTATTACATCAGTATGAGTAACGAATCTGTGATCATTTGCATATCTCGCATTGCTGTTTTCATTGCCTGATTTACATACAGCTACACCTACAACTTTATAGTGTTGCAATTTCAGTTGTGAACAGTATATATATATTAGAAACATTTATTAATAACTAATACCGGGTAATCAATGACAAAATATTAAGCTAACAAATCAGTTAAAACACGGCCACTATGTTGGAAACAGCACTAGGCCTAAGTTGGAGGAGGCCTGTGTTTACTAACGTCTCTACGTTTACATGCAGATTAATAAATTTGTTTATTTATAATCGTTATTTAGAGAGTTGTTTTCCATCTTTTGCGGGAGGATAACGATGCATTGAACTCATTTTGTAACGGCCTACAACTTTATAACAGATTGTGTTTGCTGTCTCTAATAGGAATCGAGATAGCCTCCCACTACCCGACAAAGAAGCTGTTAGCATCTCCGTAAGTTATCTCCATAGATATACATATATAGCATTGTTGTCTCATCTTGTAGTTCCATTGAGACAGGAATCGTGATAGCCTCCCCCTATGCTGACAAAGAAGGTGTTACCATCCCCATAAGTTGTCTCTATAGATATACATATATAGCATTGTTGTCTTATCGTGTAGTTTCATTAGAAGAGGAATCGAGATAGCCTCCCCCTATGCCGACAAAGAAGGTGTTATCATCCCCATATGTTGTCTCTATAGATATACATATATAGCATGGTTGTCTCATCATGTAGTTTAATTAGAAGAGGAATCGAGATAGCCTCCTTCTACCTCGATAAGGAAGGTGTTATCACCCCCGTAAATTGTCTCCATAGATATACATATATAGCATGGTTGTCGTCTCATCGTGAAGTTTCATTAGAAGAAGAATCGTGATAGCCTCCCCCTATGCCGACAAAGAAGATGTTATCATCCCCATAAGTTGTCTCTATAGATATACATATATAGCATGGTTGTCTCATCGTGTAGTTTCATTAGAAGAGGAATCGAGATAGCCTCCCCCTATGCCGACAAAGAAGGTGTTATCATCCCCATAAGTTGTCTCTATAGATATACATGTATAGCATTGTTGTCTCATCGTGTAGTTTCATTAGAAAAGGAATCGAGATAGCCTCCTCCTACCCCAACAAAGAAGGTGTTAGTATCCCTGTAAATTGTCTCCATGGATATACATATATAGTTGTTGTTGTTGAGACCCAGACCGTCCGACCTACCAAAAAGGTGTAAGGTAACTGTATGGACGGCCGGGAAGTGCCACCCAATTTAGACCGGAACCCAGTGGGGGAGGCATCCACAGGGACCGTACCCTCCTTCCCTTACCACCAACCTCTCGGAAGGACTTACGGACCCACATGTTTAACGTGATCGTACTCCGCATGAACACGGCGGCATTTGTGGTAGCGTGCAAACCACGGGGATACCGCACCCGAGATGGCCAACAGCACGCGGTGTTCCGAGGTGGTCACCCACCAAATACTAACCGCGCCCGATGCTGCTTGACTTCGGTGATCTAACGAGAACCGGTGTTTTCAGCACGGTACGGCCGTTGGCCCGGATATACATATATAGTGTCACAGCGGGAATTCCGAGGGCATCAAAAGTCGCAACGGATTCCCGCCTGACACGGCAAACCGAGAAAGTCTAACTTTCTCAGGAATTTTCTAATACCCAGGTTCTAAACACACCTCCCGTCAATTGGAAGAATTCCAATTGGTGACCTGCGGAAAACCCAACCAAAATCCAAAATAAACAGAAAATACTTTTACCTTTAAGAACTCATCCAAGGCTGAAAAATACATAAATCAATACAAATAAAAACTCAGTTTAATTTCAAATTCCAATTTATTAAATACTTAAGAAGAGGAGTTAGCATAACAAATACAATTTCAGAATTGTAATCAACTTTAAACCACTGGACCTCTTCTACTGAAAATCATCGGCTCTTTGCCGGAATATAAATATCAATTCAATAAATCATTAATTCCAAAATTTACATATTAATATAACATATTCACTAATATTAACTAAGGTATGGTCATGGAGAGAAATCACACACTCCAGGAACGCTTAATACTTAATTATCAATTTAATTCAATTCAATTATTTTGCTTTAAAATATTAATTTACTATCAGTTTAGCTCTGAAGAATCTTGAGAATACATCAGGAGGTTCAGTTCGCCAGAACACAAGACAGTCGAGGCAGCTGCCTCCAATTGAAATGGTCGCTTACCTCCATATCTGGAAGGACTCAGAAACGTTGAAGTCATCACATCCGCTAGAGTTCCCTCGGGGAGAAATCATCCCCGACCAAGGAGAGGCGGCAGGCAGGCTCGAAGGATACGAGCAACTACCCGCACAGGGCTCGGGCTTCATCTCGGACTCCAATCGAAGCGATCTGCAGGCATCCGGAACAGGAGGTTCCCGGACGGTCAACGGCGGCAACAAGCGTCGAGGCTCGGCATCAGCGAAGTCCCAGTCAATGTAGTGGCGATGGTAGCGGCAGTGGCATCTCTCCCGATCCCCACAACACGGTAACTCAACCTGAGGGTTAAGTCCCGAGCAAACGTGGGTTCGACGATGTTTTCCCAGGGAGAGAGTCCCGAATCAAGAATCACTCAGCTTTTAAACACACCGGGTGGATCCAGGACACGGCCAATTGAAATTTAAGAGGGGCTCACATCTTCTCCTTTCAGCCAATCGAAAATTCTTTCATTTCAAATACATCCAGGGATCCGCCCCTTCAAACGACAAATTCACAAGGCACGTGCAGAACCACACGAAATCCAGCACAAGATTGCATCACCCAACATAGCGAAAAAACATGGAGACAACTGTCTCCACCAGCAAACAAGAGCGACCTTGAGCAACGGACGCTGTTCCTCGAGTGTGAGAGAATTATTATGAAATAAAAATGGCCACAATTCAATACAGATTCAAATAAATTTAAATATGGTAAAATATTCAATGACATGAGGGTCCCAGGACACAAATTAATTAAATAAAAGTTTAAAAAGTACAGAAGTTATGCAATTTACAAAGGAGTGACGAATTCCGTCACGACAATAGCATGGTTGTCTCATCATGTAGTTTCATTAGAAGAAGAATCGTGATAGCCTCCCCCCTATGCCGACAAAGAAGGAGTTAGCATCCCCATAAGTTGTCTCTATAGATATGCATATATAGCCTGGTTGTCTCATCGTGTAGTTTCATTAGAAGAGGAATCGAGAGAGCCTCCTCCTACCCCGACAAAGAAGGTGTTATCATCTCCGTAAGTTGTCTCCATCGATATACATGTATAGCATAGCTATCTCATCGTGTAGTTTCATTAGAAAAGGAATCGAGATAGCCTCCCCCTATGCCGACAAAGAAGGTGTTATCATCCCCATAAGTTGTCTCCATGGATTTACGTATATAACATGGTTGTCTCATCGTGTAGTTTCATTAGAACAGGAATAGAGATAGCCTCCTCCTACCCCGACAAGGAGGGTGTTATCATCCCCGTAAATGATCTCCATAGATATACATATATAGCATGGTTGACTCATCGTGTAGTTTCATTAGAAGAAGAATCGTGATAGCCTCCCCCCCTATGCCGACAAAGAAGATGTCATCATCCCCATAAGTTGTCTCTATAGATATACATATATAGCATGGTTGTCTCATCGTGTAGTTTCATTAGAACAGGAATCGAGATAGCCTCCCCCTATGCCGACAAAGAAGGTGTTATCATCCCCATAAGTTGCCTCTATAGATATACATATATAGCATGGTTGTCTTATCGTGTAGTTTCATTAGAAAAGGAATCGAGATAGCATCCTCCTACCCCGACAAAGAAGATGTTATTATCCCCGTAAATTGTCTCCACAGATATACATATATAGCATGGTTGTCTCATCGTGTAGTGTCATTAGGAGAATCGTGATAGCCTCCCCCCTATGCCGACAAAGAAGGTGTTATCATCCCCATAAGTTGTCTCTATAGATATACATATATAGCATGGTTGTCTCATCGTGTAGTTTCATTAGAACAGGAATCGAGATAGCCTCCCCCTATGCCGACAAAGAAGGTGTTATCATTCCCATAAGTTGTCTCCATGGATTTACATATATAACATGGTTGTCTCATCGTGTAGTTTCATTAGAACAGGAATCGAGATAGCCTCCCCCTATGCCGACAAAGAAGGTGTTATCATCCCCATAAGTTGCCTCTATAGATATACATATATAGCATGGTTGTCTTATCGTGTAGTTTCATTAGAAAAGGAATCGAGATAGCATCCTCCTACCCTGACAAAGAAGATGTTATTATCCCCGTAAATTGTCTCCACAGATATACATATATAGCATGGTTGTCTCATCGTGTAGTGTCATTAGGAGAATCGTGATAGCCTCCCCCCTATGCCGACAAAGAAGGTGTTATCATCCCCATAAGTTGTCTCTATAGATATACATATATAGCATGGTTGTCTCATCGTGTAGTTTCATTAGAAGAGGAATCGAGATAGCCTCCTCCTACCCCGACAAAGAAGGTGCTATCATCCCCGTAAATTGTCTCCGTAGATATACATATATAGCATGGTTGTCTCATCGTGTAGTTTCATTAGTAGAGGAATCGAGATAGCCTCCTCCTACCCCGACAAAGAAGGTGTTATCATCCCCGTAAGTTGTCTCCATAGATATACATGTATAGCATGGCTGTCTCATCGTGTAGTTTCATTAGAACAGGGATCGAGATAGCCTCCCCCTATGCCGACAAAGAAGGTGTTATCATCCCCATATGTTGTCTCCATGGATATACATATATTGCATGGTTGTCTCATCGTGTAGTTTCATTAGAAGAGGAATCGAGTTGCCTCCTCCTATGCCTACAAAGAAGGTGTTATCATTCCCATAAGTTGTCTCCATAGATATGCATATATAGCATGGTTGTCTCATCGGGTAGTTTCATTAGAAGAGGAATCGAGATAGCCTCCTACTACCCCGACAAAGAAGGTATTATCATCTCCGTAAGTTGTCTCCATAGATATACATGTATAGCATGGTTGTCTCATCGTGTAGTTTCATTAGAACAGGGATCGAGATAGCCTCCCCCTATGCCGACAAAGGAGGTGTTATCATCCCCATAAGTTGTCTCCAATACATATATAACATGATTGTCTCATCGTGTAGTTTCAGTAGAACAGGAATCGAGATAGCCTCCCCCTATGCCGACAAAGAATGTGTTATCATCCCCATAAGTTGTCTCCATAGATATACATATATAACATGGTTGCCTCATCGTGTAGTTTCATTAGAACAGGAATCGAGATAGCCTCCCCCTATCCCGACAAAGATGGTGTTATTATCTCCGTAAGTTGTCTCCATAGATTTGCATATATAGCATGTTTGTCTCATCGTCCCATTGGAACAGGAATCGAGATAGCTTCCTCTACGCCTATAAAGAAGGTGTTACCCCACGTAAGTTTCCTCCATAAACATATATAATATAGTTGGGTTTTCCTCCATAGACATATATAATATTAATGCCATTGGGGGGAGGGGGATAAACCAAACATTTTCTAAACCTTCCTCCAAACTAACTTTTGAAAAATATCTCAATAACATTATTATTTTACCATTTTTCTCCCAAAATCAGTCAGCAGTTTGCTGAAACCCTAAAAAAATTCAAATTCAATAATGTATTTAAACCTTGCAATATACTCAGATTTTTTAATGTTAAAGATACTTTAGAAATTTTTAATAGTTGTGACATTTACAGTATTTCTTGATAGTGTGGATACCCTCCGATAACCGGCTCTACACAATCAGTTCCCGCATTGACGCGGAGTACGGGCACGTTGAATATGTGGGTCCGTAAATTTTTCCGAGAGGTTGGTGGTAGCAGAAGTCGGGCTCGGTCGCTGTGGATGTTGCTCCCAATGGATTCCGGTCTAAATTGGGGGCACTTATCGGCTGACCAAACATATACCTTACACTTTCGGGTAAGTCGGACGGTCTGGGTAGAAAAAGAAGAAGGTCTTGGGTATATAACCCCCTCTGTTTCTTCCTCTTGTGCCCCTTCCTCTCTTAGACTTTGGGTTTGTGGAATCTTTTGCACTGTCGAAGGGGTTCCAGCGTATTATCGAAACAGCTGTATGCTGCATTATTGTGTTATTTGTGCTTATTTACGTTGTTCTAGTTTTCCACACACGCACACACACACACACACACATATAAGTGTGTGTGTGTCTGGAAAACTATATATATATATATATATTTAATAGTCAAAAACTAGGAAACTAACGCTCTAAAAAATTAAAGCTTCAACTTGCTTTTAATAAGTTCAATTTTGTATAACAATGCATGGTATTTAGCGTCAAAATGAATCGTTTGAATCGAAATTTGGCTTAGTTAGTTTTGTCCCGCTATAATTTGTTAATTTTGTCTCCGGTAGTTGAACTTAAAATTCAGGAGTTTAAAATCGAGTTTTACAAATATATTTTTGAATTTTGAAATATAAGATTGTAACAGTATTATACGCATTTCCTGAAAAAATTGCGTTTATATGATAATAACTTTTAAGTTAACAGTTAAGATTCTAAGCGGATGAGAAACAAAAACTTTTTGATGTACGGTTTTGCCGAAAGTGTGTGTGTGTGTGTGTGTGGGGGGGGGGGGGTAAATATATTTCATGGGCCATGGCAACGACGGGGTTAATGTGGCATTTTATATTTGGTCAAGAGAAGGTGGTCAGGCACCAAAATATTGTGCAAATTTCATTCAATGCGTACACATACATAGGAGCAAGTACAGTTGCCAAAATCAAATTTATCGCATAAGTACAAGCCCCCTTACCGTAGCAGAAAAATAAACACATTGATCATTAAATACACAATTTATCTGTAACATTATATTTATTTTATGTACACTCAATTTATAATTACATGCATTGCCACTAGAACCCTTACTCTATATAAATAGAATTGAATAAATAAAATTGAATAAAATTATTTTTTCGATTTGATTAATAAATAAATGGATACAAAATATATTTTAGAAAATAACTATTTGATTTTTCTTATACCATTTTTGACTGGATAATATCAATTACTGTCTTCAGGTTTAAACGTCATTATTATTGGTATTTTTGGGGATTATTGATTCAGGAATTATTGATATTTTCAAGTTATTATGCAATTATTTTATTATGACAAAAATTATTTAAACTCATATATTGTACGTTGTACGAGTAATCTTCTACAAATACACGGATATATCTTCTAATCTACGAGAATATGAGTAATACAGGTATATTGACATATATTTTGATATATATTGGCATATATTGGAATCAATTATGACCTTCTGGTATAAAGAGTAGGGAGATTATTGATATTTTCAATTTATTACGTCATCTCTTTTATTTTGTCAAAGATTTGAGACTCATATTGTAATACGGAATCTTCTACTAACACACTGGCATATTTTCTAATTTGCGACAATATAAGTAGTACGGAGTTGCATATATCGATTAAATACCTTTTTTGTAAATTTGCTTACAAAAGGGGCCAGGATGTTTTATTTTTCAGATCTGTCCGTGAAGATAATTTTGCATAGTAAGAACAGATATTCTTAAACTTCTCTTTAGGAGCAATAAATTTAATATTTTAACAGAATTTGCACATGATTGCGAATTGTAAGTTTCTGTATATTATATCCTCCGTACGAAGAACGGGTATGCTGCTAGTAATTAATAAATTTACAATATTAGTTAATTTAAATTCTTAATTCTTTTCGAAAAGGCTTAATAACAATTTAGAAGGTTAATGTGAGATCGTGTTAAATCGGAGTTTTGAAGATAGAAGTGTTAACTCTCAAATTTTGTCACTAGAGGCGCTGTTGTTAATCTTATCTAATAAAGTATGGTCGCTTTACGATATTGATCATACCTCAGTTTTATAGCTCTAATCTGCCATCGTTTAATTCTTATCGGACTTATTTAGAGTTTTATCGGGCACTATGTACCGGGTGGTCAGAATTAAAACACCCCTACTCTGAACTCTCTATACATCGAACTACTTAGTGTAAAGGCTCCAAAATTGTTGAACCTACTATTCAAGACTTGGGGAAAGGGATTACGCGAAAAAAAATAGTTCCCGAAACACCGATAGGTGGTGCTGTACAACAGAAAATATGCTGAAAGGACACAAAATACACATTTGTAACACATTTTATTCGAACGTACCAAACATTCATATCACAAGGACCTTATCGATTGAGTTTTTTCCCCTTTTATGCCCAGAACATAGTAGCTGCAAACCAAGGGTTTATGTAAATGTTTGTGCTTACAGTGCGAAATTGCAGTTACAATGACAGTTTAAGTTACTTCACTTTTTTATCTTCTTTTTTTTCATATCAGCAAAAGAAATTAAAAAGATAAATTCCATATCGCATGTGTTTGTTCTTTTGTGATTATTTTGTGTCTTTTCAGCATATTTTCTGATGTACAGCGCCACCTATCGGTGTTTCTGGAATTAATTTTTTTTTCGCTAATCCCTTTCCCCATGTCTTGAATAGTAGGTTCAACAATTTTGGAGCCTTTACACTGAGTAGTTCGATGTATAGAGAGCTCAGAGTAGGGGGTGTTTTAATTCTGACCACCCGGTATATCAATTTATCTGTTACACTAGAAAATTTTATTATGAACGTGAGCTCGCGCGCACACACACACCTTCCTTCTTTTATTATTTAAAAGGAAGAAGAAACAGAGAAAGGCCGTATCAACATATAATCCAGCATTCAAATAGTTAAGTACTTTAACCCCCCCTCCCCCCCCCCAATTTGTTAGCATATGGTTTTATGAATGCAAATTATACAAAACGTCAAACATTAAAATATCTCGATATAAATTCATGAAAATTAAGCAACTTGAAAAATACAAAAAAAAAAAAAAAAAAAAGCAATCGATAAAACTTAAATAAATACTGAAATGGCTATTTTAATTAAAGTCGTAAAAACATTTCCAAATTTGTACATGATAATTTACGATGTGCTGAATTCGTAATTAGAGAAAAGATTACCATAAGGAATGTAAAAGCAAGATTACATTTCCTAAAGCGACGATTCTAAAAATACTGTTCAGGAATTTCAAGTGCATGAACTATTGGGGAATAATTGAAGTTGTAGTAGATAACAATTTTAATTAAGTAATCAATTTGAGATTAATGCATGATCTTAAATTGTTTTTGCTTCCCTTAATGTTTATGTTCCTTTAATGTAAGAGATTACTTAGAACGGACATGTTTCTTTAATTTATGTAGAATAATAAGTGTCACAAATTGCATCGGATGTTCGAAGAGTTTCTTTATAGAATTACATTAACTAATTACTTTGTAATATGAAATAGTACATCCTATAAAGTTTAAATAGTAAGTGTCACAAATTGCTGTGAATAATCGAAGAGGTTTTTTGCTAAACGTCCAATGATAAATTCCTTTATAACATGACATTGTACATAATATGAAGTTGGAATAATAAGTGTCACAAATAAGTGTCACAATACAGAATAATAAGTATCAATTACATTGAATGTTCAAAGAGCGTTTTTTTGCAGAATTCCATTTGCTAATTACTTTGTAATATGAAATAGCACATCCTATAAAATGTAATAATAAGTATCACAATTATGTGTCGCAATAAAGAATAATAAGTGTCACAAATTGCGTTGAATGTTCGAACAGTTTCTTTATAGAATTCCATTGACTAATTACTTTGTAATACGAAATAGTACATCCTATAAAGTTTAAATAATAAGTGTCACAAATTGGTGCGAATGTTCGAAGAATTTTTTTTTTTCTAAATTTCCAATGATAAATTACTTTATAACATGACATTGTACATCCTATGAAGTTGGAATAATAAATGTCATAAATAAGTGTCACAATAAAGAATAATAAGTATCAATTACATTGAATGTTCAAAGAGTTTTTTTTTTGTAGAATTCCATTTGTAAACTTCTTTGTAATATGAAATAGCACATCCATAAAATTGTAATAATAAGTATCACAATTATGTGTCACAATAAAGAATAATAAATGTCACAAATTGCGTTGAATGTTCGAACAGTTTCTTTATAGAATTCCATTGACTAATTACTTTGTAATATGAAATAGTATATCCTATAAAGTTGGAAAGTCGTTAAAAATTAAACCTACGTCGTTCTTATATTTGTGGTGAACAAATTTAGTAAAATAGGAGATAAGTTATCAAATGTACGCATAGTAATTGTCTAAATACGCTACATTGTGTAAAACCCTATAAAACCCTGCACTTTTCTTCAGTAAGTGCAGTTATTACAATTATTAAATTACAGTAATATCTTTCCTACAAGGTAAAGTATTAGTCTAGTCATTAAATGAAGCTTTAAATAAAGCATTAAATAAAACTATCCTTTTAAGCTTTATATATTTTAATCTTGTATTTATTAAAATGAATTTTAAAATAGCATTTACAACATATGCATTATTTCCAAATATGAGCTTTTAAAATGGGACGCGACCTAACGCTTGTCATTGTGAGACCATAATTGAATTGTTAACCAGAATGATTGATCAGCTATAATTGACAAATTTCACTTTAAAGTTTTCAACCTGGTCTATGAAATAATACCATGCGATAAATTGAGTGACATCATTCTCGTGGATCTAGCTCGTTTCATTCATGAAAAAATATACTTTGAATAATACTTTTGTATTTGAACGCCAATAGTCATTTATCTGCTGTAAGAATAACTTTTTTCTTAGTGCATAACGCTTGGCGAGAATTTGGCGACGAATTTGGCGAATGTCGCCAACTTGGCGACTTTTTTGAAATGTTGCCAAATTAATGAAAATCTCGCCAAATGGATAAAAATGATGCTAAATCAATGAAAATGACGACTAATTGTCGAAAATTTAATGTTTTGGAAAGAATATTAGTATCTACTATAAGAAAAACCTATTTTTTTACTGTAAAAGTAGTAAATTCATTACATTATATAAGGAAAGTCATGTGTTGCCCACATCAGATTTTTTTATATTGTTATAAACATATTTATTTCAAAATAACCTCACTCGTTAAATTTTATCAGTAAAATAAGTCATTTATATAAGAGAAGATTTCAGCACTTTTCTATAAATTTAGTATTTTCTAAAAATTTAATATTTTCTAAAAAATTTTAATATTTTCTATAATTTATATATTTGGTCAAGCAAAATATTGGTCGTGCAATGTCGCTTTGCAATATGTAAGCTAGTTATTTCTTTTCTAGGTGTACAGGATACAATTTGATTATTTACATGATAAATTTCTTCGTTTAGAGGTGATAATATGATCTGCTTGAGAAGGTTTACTACTGATGTCCGTTACTTCATCGAAGAATCAAGCAATTATATCATTGAAGTAGGTGGTGATTTATTATTTTAAATTCTGAAAAATTTAGTTATTAAATAAATTTTGATTGAAATGTTTTTATTATGAATACGGACTTAAATTTTTCAAAATTAACAAATTAACCGTGGTTTCATTGTGTTTTCATACCCGCCTAAATGAAGCAGATTGCTTGCTGCATCTAAAATTAAAAATCTGATATGTGCAGCACATGACTTTCCCTGCAGGCTTATATCTTCGTTCTTTTTATTTTAATTAAATTTAATTCACTTTTAATTCAATTTTAGTTCTCATCTGGTAACTGGACTTATTTTCAAGGATGGTGTAGAGAAAATACGAAAAAACTAAATTATCTCAAGAACGGCTAGTCCCAGTGTAATGGGGTTTGTCTTATACGTTTCATCGTTAAAAATCACATATAAAACAAGCATTTAATGGATATATTTGAGCATACGTAGTTTTTTATTTTAGATTTTGTCGATTTTTGCGGGCCATTTTGCAAAAAAAGGCAGGTTATTTTTTTCCATATCATATCAAAATCTAATCAGCACCAAGGTGACTCTCAAGCGACTTATTTACTAAATTCTGTGAAATTCGGTCTATTAGTTTTTCAGCTAGAGTGGATACAGACTTTTTCGGGTCATTTCGCTAAAAAAGGCGGGTTCTTTCATCCTAAATTGTACCCAAAACTAATCAGCACCAGATTCGCCCACAAGTGACTTACCTACCAAATTTTATGAAATTCGGTCAATTAGTTTTTTAGTTAGAGTGGATACAAAGTCTGCACAAACAGACAGACAGACACACACACAGACGTCACGCTAAAAATAGTTTTTTCGTATTCTAGAGGTCTCGAAGCACGTAGATCCGTCGAAAACTCGAGTTGTGATTTTCGGCATGATTCCAATACTTTCCTTATACATTACCACGTATTGCAGGGAAAGTAAAAATCTGAAAAGAAACCTGAATTAAATTAACTGTGTTGCTCAACTCGACTTTATCATTCCAGAATCCATTTTTAGTAGCTTTTTCTTTTTTCAATTTTTACAAGAAAAAAATTGAAAAATTTGTATCATGGGTCTAAATGTTTACAATTATAACTTGTTGCCTTTCACTTTAAAGAGCTTGAAAAAAACCATTCGGTTGATATCATACTTAACAATGGGAGCCCTGAGGGGAGCCAAAAACGTCAAGAAACAAAAATTCGTATTGCAGCTATTTTTCTCAACAATGATAGAAATTATAAAATATTGTGATCACTGAGAACCCTTTTATGCATGACTGTCAGATTTTGTCCTAAGCTACCATGCTAAAAAAATATAAAATTTCAAATTAATTTCGAAATTTTCGCTCGAATTTAAACAAATTCTATCTAATTCTAGATTTTTTTTTTTATAACAAAGCCGGATATAAAATTTCGTAAAAATCCATTAATATTTATGGCCGCTGTCGTGTACACAGAAAATCGATCACAGACATACATGCATACCTATAGACAGACAGACGGACATCACTCGAAAAATAGTCAAAACGTGTTCAGGAGATCTTAAAACATATATTGGCATCAAAATCTCATAATCGAAAAATTTCGTGACAACAGTAATTTCTCAATACTACGCATGAGAAAGTAAACATTGTTCTTTTAATAATATCTTCACATTGATTTCATTTTGCATTATTATCATACTGATGGCGTGTTGACAACTGTTTTAAACGCTAAACGTCATATATTGCTAAACAAAACAAAACTTATTAAAAATGTTATAAATTAATGTTTAATTCTGTTAGTTTTCTTGTCTGTCTTTGACAAGCTTAAATACAAGTATCAAGAATTTCTTGATATGGAGGTCACTGTGTAAGTATCTGACAGTAAAAAAAGTGTAGTCTAAGTATCTGATGTAGTGTAAGTGACAAGTAAGTATCTGACAGATTACCAATAACACACTAAAAATGTTATAAATTAATGTTTAATTCTGTTAGTTTTCCTGTCTTTGACAAGCTTAAATACAAGTATCAAGTATTTCTTGATATGGAGGTGACTGTAAGTATCTGACAGTAAAAAAAAGTGTAGTGTAAGTAGCTGATGTAGTGTAAGTGACGAGTAAGTATCTGACATATTACCAATAACACACTAAAAATGTTATAAATTAATGTTTAATTCTGTTAGTTTTCCTGTCTTTGACAAGCTTAAATACAAGTATCAAGTATTTTTTTATATGGAGGTGACTGTGTAAGTATCTGACAGTAAAAAAAAGTGTAGTGTAAGTATCTGATGTAGTGTAAGTGACGAGTAAGTATCTGACAGATTCTCAATAACACATTACCCTTCACTTTAAAGGGCTTGAAAAAAATCTTTCGATTGATACTATACTTCAAAGTACCCCATGGGGGTAGCTAACTTGCCCCCAAGGGTGTCTAATGTAATTTTGCTCCCAAAAGGTGTCTAATGTAATTTTGCCCCCGAAGTGTGGCTTATGTAATTTTACACCCAAGGGGATCTAATGTAATTTTACCCCCAAGGGAGGCAAAATAAATTTTTATCGCGGCTATTTATCACAACAATGATTGACACTATTTTAGTCTCTTGATCATGGAGCTACAAATAAATCCGTTTATGTATGATTATGTAAACTTTTGTCCTAAGCTGCCATGATAAAAAAATATAAAATATCGAATAAATATCGAAGTTTTCTCTCGAATTAAAAAAAATTCTATCGAGTTCTAAATTTTTTATAACAAAACCGGATATAAAGCTTCGTGAAAATCCATTAACATTTGTAGCTGTTATCGTGTACATAAGAATTCGACCACAGACATCAAACAGACAGACGGACATCACTCCAAAAATAGTCAAAACATGTTCAGAAGGTTTTATATTAGCATTAAAATTTCGAAATCGAAAATTTTCGTGAAGACAATACTTTCTTAAAACAACGTATGAGGAAGTAAAAATCAATGACATGTTTTCTGATTGGACTACAACTTTCACTTTCAACACTCCTCCCTCAACTTCACCTTTGAATTTATCTCACTCTAAAATCGTGTCACTGTCTTTCTTCGCCAAAGAGGAAAAGCGATTTTTTTGCAATCAAGTGACGTAAAACACGCTAGGATCTTTATCGCTCAAAACACCAAAAATTTAAATTTTAAAATAGCTTACGTATGGTGATTGCTTTGTAATTTACATAATTTACGCTATTCGTTCCCGATAATGGAAAAGAGATTTTAAACAAGCGGATTTTCGGCACAAATAAACTTCAGTTTTGATATTTATGCGAAAAAAATGAATTTAACGAAAAATTGACCGTTAATTACGAATCATAGATAAATTATGGTACAAGGGTCGTGCAGTTATTACAATCAATGAATACTGGAGCTGTATTCATTTTAAAAGTAGTCAAACGTTCGGAAGAACCCCCCTCCCCCCCACTCTCCAATTTTTGAATTAATTTTGGAATAGAATAAAAATGATTCAAGACAATCATTAATGGTAAATAATAATTTACAACGGACATTTTTATTAGAAAACGAATGATACAAAGTTCTTGGAGAGTTAGTATGAACCAAGTTCGCGATACAGAATGAGTTTTTTTTACTTTCCTTATATACATAATGTATAAGCAAAGTATTGTGACGAGGTCAAACATTCGAATTCGAGTTTTCGACGGGCGAGCACGTTTCAAGCATCCCTGATCACGAATCGAACATTTTTAAAGTGATGTCTCTGTGTGTGTGTGCGTGTGTGTGTGTGTGTGAAAGTATGTGTGTGTGTGTGTGTGAAAGTATGTGTGTGTATGTGGGAAAGTATGTGTGTGTGGGTATAAAAGTATGTGTGTGTGTGTGTAAAAGTATGTGTGTGTATGTGTGAAAGTATGTGTGTGTGTGTGTGTAAAAGTATGTGTGTGTGTGTTGTTGTTGAAACCCAGACCTACCAGAAAGGTGTAAGGTAAAGGAGTAAGGTAAAAGATGTAAAGGTGTAAGGTATGTGTGTGTGTGTTGAAGACCCAGACCGTCCGACTCGTCAACAAGGACTTGAGCATCTATTTGGAAGGCCGGATGTGTGTGTGTGTGTTGAAGTGTTGAAAACCCAGACCACACGACAGACCCGAAGCTTTACTGTATCTAAGTGTGTGGCCGGGAGTGTGTGTGTGTGTGTCGAAAGCCCAGACCACCCGACTCGTCCGTAGACTTAGAGCAGCTATTTGGATGGCTGTGTGTGTTGAAGACCCAGACCGACCGACTCGTCAACAAGGACATGAGTAGCCATTTGGCCGGCCGGGGGGGGGGGTGTATGAAAAAGTATGTGTGTGTGTGTGAAAATATGTGTGTATGTGTCAGTGAGTCTGTGGAGACGATAACTGACGAACGAATGGACCGATTCGAACGGAATTTGGTACAAAAATTACAATCTGTAAACACTGGAAACCTATTGTTTTTATAAGCAATCGAATGTTCAGAATCCCCCAAATTTTCGAGTGAAATTTTAAAAAAATCGTCAAAAAATCAAAACCTCTAATAATGTTACGTAAATAGACATTTCTTATGTAAATTTTCATTAGAAAACGATTGTCATAAATTTTAGAACGCTAACATGAACCGTTCTCTAGATATTGCACATTTTAAAAAAAAATTACCAATAAATCATATAAAATAAAGAAAAAATATTTCCTATTGAGAAACATGCTCACTTTTCATATGTAATACCATGCGATAAATTGGGTGTCATCATTCTCGTGGATCTAGCTCGTTCTATTCATGAAAAAATATACTTTGAGTAATACTTTTGTATTTGAACGCTAATAGTAATTTATCTGCTGTAAGAATAACTTATTCTCCCGTCCATAACGCTTGGGGAGATTATGGCGACGAATTTGGTGGAATCTCGCCAACTTGGCGACTTTTTAAAATGTTGCTAGATTAATGAAAAACTCGCCAAATGGATAAAAATGACGCTAAATCAATGAAAATGACGACTCACTGACGAAAATTCAATATCTTGGAAAGAATATAAATATCTACTCTAAGAATAACATTTTTTTAACTGTAAATGTAGTAAATTGCATTATATAAGGAAAGTCATGTGCTGCCCACATCAGATTTTTTTTAATCGGGACATTTAATACTGTTAAATAATTTATTTATAAGAAAGCGAACGATATAAGCCATAGAACGCTAGCATGAGCCATTCTCAAGATACAGCACGGATACATCATTTTAGAGATGCTACACGATACTGAAAGAGTTTTTGAAAAATAAGTGCCTAATACTGTATATAAATAATCATTTCAGACGTAATTTTCATTTAACAACGAATAATACCAATTTTAAAATATAAGAATGAACTCTTCTCAAGATATTGTACTTTTCAAAGAAATGCATCAAACATTTACATAAATTTAAAAGAGTAATAAGTATTATCTAATATGTTCACTTTCCATATTCAATATTATACGACAAATCTTATTGGATCATTCTAGTGGATTTAGTGCGTTCCATTCACGAGAGAACATACGTTGTGTAATAGTCTTGTATGTTGACGCCCAAGAATTCGCTATTCATTTATTTCATGTTGTATGCACTAACATAAATTTAAATATGTTTCCTCTTTTCCGTGCATCCACTGTTGTGTAAAGGGAAGACATGGAACTGTGAGAACAGAATAAGTGCAGGAATTGAGTTGACGCCACTATTAGGTGACCACGTTTAGGTGAGACAGTTTTTATGTACAATATGTATGGTTTGTTGCAATAGCAAACAATGCTTCAGACGAACCGATGCCAGTGTTTACAACACTTTGTCCCGAAAGGTCAAATTAGGCCATAAACCTACAGACTGAGGTGTAGCCATGAGAGTGGCTAAAAAGAATAACCAATTATGGAAGATGTCTGACCGAGGTTGGCCAGAACAAAAAAGAGGTGTTTCAGACCTCAGGCAAAAAGGAGGCGGCAACCAAGAGATGAAAATTTACAACTCCTACGAGAAGTGGGAGAGTTCCACTAGAGATAGAGTAAGATAGGAATATAGAATGAGAGAGCAATGAAGGAGGTTGAATTAAGAGCTGAACAGCGAAGGTGCCGCAGAGCCACAGCCAGCCAGTGATCAGAATATCAGGAGGATCTCTTAAGAGTGTGTGCCACAGAGTAGTCCGGAGTTTGTCCGCGAAAAGTGTCCTAATATGCAATTCTACAACAGTCAAAGTCCAAGGAGACTTCAACAAAATGAGCAAAACCAGTACAATATACAAGAATGCAAGCGTTGTGGTCAGGTATGTCCTTATTAAATAGGATAGCAGGTCGTAAATTATGTCGATAACAAATGGTCATCTGGTCTCACACGGCAAATCTCTCACATTTTGCTCGCTCCACCGCAAATAAATATGCAAATTGTGTAATGAATTGAGTAGTTAAAGTGATCTATGTTGTCAATAAATGATTTATTGTGAAAGTTAAAATGGTACAATTAATGGAGTAGTATTGTTAATTAATATTTCTTTACAGAACTAGCGCTAAAGATAAAAAAATGGAGGGTTATCAGCGGCACAACGCATAATTTAATGAGTTCCATGAATACGATAATTTATGGCCATGTTTAGCTAATTCAATTTAATATGCTTTTGCATAATTCTTGTATGATGGTTAAAGCGGTATTATTAAATAAGCAACGCAACTAAGAATAAATAAACTTTACTGTTTTATTTTCAAAGGTGATGTATTAATGGTAATCAACGCATTAACAATAATCTTAGTGAATTATAAGTCTAAAAAGCCAACTTTAAGTTTCGCTTATTTTACTGCGCCACAGGAACAATGTGTCATTTTCTCATAATTTATTTTTTCATCTGAAGATAATGCGCCGTAATTCGTAAAGAAACTGCATAAAAAGGGCAGAATTATAATCATGATGTACGTAAATGACGTAACGTCGTAAAGCAATGATTTGAAAATTTGATAAATGAAAATATGCGGCGAGATGAAACTGTGGACAATGCTTCAGCTATTTAAGTACTTTAGGATCGCCAAGAACGAGTAAAAGATGACTACGTAAATGATATAACGACGTAAAGTCATAACGTGGAAATTTTACATATGACTTGTAAGAACCAGGAGAACATTACATCTGAAGACACTGAACCGTAACCGTAATTCACAAAGAAAATGCATAAAAAGAGTAAAAACATAGCCATGACTTACGTAAATGACGTAACGATGATGTACATAAATAACGCAAAGTTGTAGTGTAATGATGAACATTTTATAAATCAAAATGCTCCTTGAAAAGAAACTGTAAGCAGAGGTTTGGGTATCTACATATACTGGGAACCGAGAACGATCCCTCCAAAGATGTTGAACTAAAGGATATACAGACATAAATTACGTAACGGCGTAACGTAATTATGTGAGAATTTTATCTCTAAAAACTTTAGACAGAAAAATAAATTTTAGATAAATAAAAAATTTAGATAACAAAATAGAAAAATTGGATAAAAAAATGTTCCGTGAGATAAAACTGTCTGCTGAGTTTCAACTCTTTACGTGCTTTGGGAGTCGAGAACTAGCCGATCAAAGATTTTGAACAAAGGTACAAATAGCGTCCACGTGAAGTTAAATAGAGTAATGCAGGAAAAGGGATATATAATTTAATCTTAAGCTTGAATTAGTTATATGATTTGCCAACAAAAAGCAGCTCCCAGTGATATCAAATTCAAATGCTTTATGACTGGATGTCAGGTTGACTGCGCAACTTTAGTAAACCTCAGTCTATACGGACAATCTTGCCCTTACGTTTTTTCAAAACAAAATATTCTTTTGCTTAGCAGTATGGGAATTTTCATTATTTCTGTATTAAAAACGGCTACTTTAGAAACTTACAATTGTTTAACCCCTAATTTTAGTAGGATATATCTAAATTTATCTTCTCTGATGGATATTTTTAATTTACTGGAAAATAAAGCCCTTTAGCCTTTACGTTTTCGTGCATTCTATTACGCAGGTTGTTTATTTACGTTCGTGCCCATGCTCTATTCCAATAAGCTTTGACTAGGAAAAAACTGGTCCACCTACCTGGCTCTTATGCTGAAAACTTGATTTCTAGCTATCAAACACACAAATCCGCATTGCTTAAAATTAACTTCTATCTTCGCCATTAGATTCTCATTGTACAAGCACCAAGCTCGGGAAAGTTCTTTTTCTTTGCATTTGATTCCAATTAAAATCCTGCGAAAGCACAAATTTAATTAAAAAGTAATTCAAAGTAATCTTAAACTGAATAAATGAAGTAAAACTTCGGCTAAAAATGCGTGTCATGATGTGTTGTCTTTGTGTTAACGAAATAAGATTGGCGAAGTTTCATCGTCGACTGTAAATACAATTAAATGCCATCTAAGGAGTTTACGATACATTCAAGTTTATGACAGAAGAGTGAAATGAAATGTGGTCTTTCTTGCTTGTAGTATTATGCAAATTTCACAGATAAGACTGGACATTTATTTAGTAATACTGTTTGATGATGCTGATGCTATACAGGGTGATTAAAAAAAGATGGGCCAAACTTTACGAGGTGGTTCTACACACCAAAACCAAATATATTTCGGCATAGTTTACCGGGTCGGAAATGAAACTTAAAGGCATTACAGGGCGCTTACTCGTTGGGAAGCGGCCTTTCCGCAAACTTAAAAGTGCCATTCTGGTTGTTGTTTTCTGGTTAAAGAAGAAAACCACGTATGCAAATTTCATCTGGGGAAGAAAAAGAACCCTTATGAAATTTTCTTAACACCGGATGTAAAGCCTTATCAGTTTGTAGCAGTTATTCGCAGATCCAACTTTTGAAAGGTCGATTGCCTGACTTATCGTGTCTTGACTTCTTTTTGTGGAGATATCTCAAGAGTTTCGTCTATCCGTTGCATCTGAAGAGGAACTCGTCGCTAGAATTTTGGTCGCTGCTGCCGAAGTGCGCGACATGCCTGGTGTGTTCGAGAGAGTTCGCGAATCCTTCCATCGCCGCTGTGAGACGTGTACTCAGGATGGCGGTCGCTCTCTTGGGCCATTACTGTAATTATTGTTTATTAAATGTCATTTTATAACTTCTAAGTCATTTTTGTGTTTTCGCCTCACTTCATCGTTTCTCCATTAAGCTTCCACTGGCGCCTTTACGTTTCATTTCCGACCCGGTAAACTATAACGAAAAGTGCTTGGTATAGGTGTATACTATCACCGCGTAAAGTTTGGTCCATCTTTTTTTAATCAGCCTGTATAATATAGATCATATCAAGATTCCTTTAGCCACGCCTTCAAGACCGGATGCGTAGAAGATTAAAGGGACTTCTCTGTTATTAGCTTTAATTTTCTTGTAAATTTTTCAAATTCGTATTTAATTTGTTTCCAGACAACAGCAAATCCTTTATATCAGAAACTTTCAGAACACAAATAATTAGGGGAAAACATAAATAAATCATTGCAGTGATGCTGTTAAGAGGTGATTTACACGTATCTTTTAAAAGATAAAAATCTGATCATTCAGATTGTTTGTAAGAAAAGCTGCTTGCTTCAGAAATAATTGTTTCTAATCTGAAGGCATAAGATTGAGATATGCGAAGTAATACCCGAATTAGAGGGTTAGATAACCTAACTTCAAAAGAATAAGAATTTGAAATGTAGTTTGTAAGTCCATTGAAATAAATTTAGATATTCGATAAATGATTATCTTAATTTATAATCAACTTTTAAAATAAATGGCTGTATAATGTTAATGAGGATTTTTCCTCGGTAAATGAGTTTACTCAAATATGTTAGATGTAATTAGGGTATTTCTTATTTTTAGTGAATTTGCAATATTCTATAAATAATTTCAGAAAAGAAATTTAAGTGATAAAGTAAAATCAGCAGGCATAAATGCGTACACATTATTTAAAAATAATTTTTTTCTTTTTCATACTATTGTGTAAAGTATTGTCTTCGCCACACACACAACATGTTTGCATTCAGTAATTTTACGGAAAAGCCTGTTTTAAGGCGTAACAAATGCATTTAGAACATTTTCGGGAATACGCCCGTCAGTATGTGTATGACAGTGAATGGATCTTCTTATAAAAAAGCTCTTAAAACTGGATCTCATCATAAGAAAGCTCTTAAAATTAGATGTAGTTATAATAAAGCTCTTATAATAAAATCTAGTTATAAGAAAGATAATAAAACTAGATCTAGTAATAAGAACAATTTTAAAAATGGACTTTATTATAAGAAAGCTCTTAAAAGTGGTTCTAGTTATAAGAGAACTCTTATAACACTACATCTAATTATAATAAAGCTCCCATAACCATATCTACTTATAAAGAATCTCTTATAACTATATCTAGTTATTAGAAAGCTTTTATAATAAAATCTAGTTATAAGAAAGATAATGAAACTAGATCTAGTTCTAAGAAAGATCTTAAAAATGAACTTAATTATAAGAAAGTTCTTAAACGTGGTTCTAGTTATAAGAAAACTCATATAACACTATATCTAATTATAAGAAAGCTCCCATAATCATATCTACTTATAAAGAATCTCTTATAACTAAATATAGTTATTAGAAAGCTCTTATAATAAAATCTAGTTATAAGAAAGATAATAAAACTAGATCTAGTAATAAGAAAGATCTTAAAAATTGACTTTATTATAAGAAAGCTCTTAAAAGTGGTTCTAGTTACAAGAGAACACATATAACAATATCTAATTATAAGAAAGTTCCCATAATCATATCTACTTATAAAGAATCTCTTATAACTAGATCTAGTTATAAGGAAGCTCTTATAACAAGTTTTAGTTATAAGAAAACTCTTCAAACTGAATACAGTTATAGAAAAGCTCTTAAAACTAGATACAGTTATACAACAGCTTAATTAGATATAATTATAAGAAAGATCTTATAACTATATCTACTTATAGGAAAACTCTGTGAAAGCTCTTATAACAAGGTCTAGTTATAAAAAAGCTCTTTTAATACGATTCAGACATAAGAAAGCTATTAAAACTAATAATTATAGGAAATAATAGTAATAATTATAGGAAATAAAAAATAATAATTATAGGAAAGGTCTTAGAAGACCTTTCTTTAAATTAGATCTTGTTATAACAAGATCTAATTATGAGATGTATATTAAAATTTGATCTAGTTATAAGAAAACTCTTTAAACTTGATCTACTTACAAAACGCTCTTATAAAAAGATTTAGCTGTAAGAAAGCTTTTATAACTAGATTTAGTTACAAGACAGCTCTTAAAACTGGGTCTAGTTTTTACAAATTAGAATTCACGGCAGAATTTCAAAATTTCTTTAGAAAATGATGCAAACAAGTGTCAGACAGTATGATAAGCCAAATTTCTGATTGTCTCATAAGTCAAATAGGTGTCTTTGATCGTAATTTTTATAGGGTAACAACTTTGTAATAGACAATGCTTTAAAACTAAATTTAAAGAAAATAATTTTGCTGAGTTCCGAATTATACCACCAGGGACTCTGCAGTCATTTTTTGATTAGGACGTAAGCTCTTATAGTTTTCCCAGATGCAACATTTATAACTCGAGTTATAAATGCTACATCTAATGCTATTTAGCGTTATTTTGCCTTTATGGACGCCCTATATATAAAAAGTTAACTAGATTGTAGCTCAACTTGATTTTCTTATACCAGAATTAATAATTTTTTCGAATTTTACAAGAAATTTTTTTAACAATCGATCTCGTAAGTCTAAATTACTACAACCATAGCTTGTTACCCTTCAATTTAAAGGGATTGAAAAAATCTTTCGATTCATACCATACTTGACAATTTTCCGGGGGGTAACTTGCCCCAAAAGGAGGGAGGGCGGTAATGACGTCACGAACAAAAAAATTGTTTCGCGGCTATTTTTCACAACATTGATTGAAACTATTAAATTTCGTAATTATTGAGCTATAAATAAACACTTTTATGCATGATTATATCCAATTTTGTCCTATGCTACCACGTTAAAAATATATAAATTTTCGTGAGAATCCTTAAATATTTGTGGCTAACAAAAGAAATCGCCTACAGATATTCAGACATCACATCAAATATAGTCAAAATGTGTCCAGGAGGTCGTAATACATATATTGGCATCAAAATCCCGACATTGAAAATTTTCATAAAAACAATACGTTCTCAATACTACGTATGGGAAGTAAAAATGAAATTTTATTCTATAAAGCACGAACAAAGCTAAACTTCCACATAAAACACATTTAATATATTGGAAAATAATTTTTAAAGATATATTTTTTAAGTTTAAATTTCAAACCCGAATTTGCTCATGCATGCAAAATACCGGACAACATTCCAGATTTATTTGAAATGTATCGTATTTCTATTATGTGAATATTTAAATATTTCAGATCTGTTAACTAATTGAACGTTGCTATATATTCGCTTTAATGTAAATTGACTTGGATTTGAAGGGTATTTAAAAAGAAAAAAAAATTGAAAATACTCTCATGGCTCTTAAAACGGTATTAAATGCATGATATGTAAAATATTTGATTTAAAAATAAACGAGTTACGAAATTTTGTGATGCATTAAAAAATATTCTTGCGGAATTTGTATATAAGAGGTTATGTGCATTTTTATCGATGCTGAATTCTTGCATGTTTATAATGCAATTTAATGAAATCCCATCAGATCAGATTTCATTTTATAACGTTCTGTAGCAGAAAAGTGGAATTATTTTTCTAATATGAAGCAATTTTCTTTTTTAATGTACACACTTTGTACGTTTAAGGGATGTTTTTTCTAATTTTTATAAATGTTTTAAATTGGATACTATATTAACATTTAAAATATAGATGATAATGAATAAAACTTCTTAAACAGGCTAAACTGTCCGACCTACCCGAAAGTGTAAGTTACATATTTGGACGGCCGGGAAGTGCCACCCAATTTAGACCGGAACCCATTGAAGGAGGCATCTACATGGACCTTACCCTCCTTCCCCTGCCACCAACCTCTCGAAAGTACTTACAGACCTATATGTTTAATGTGATCGTACTCCGCTTGAACACGGTGACAGTTTGGGCTGAGGCGGGAATCGAACCCGGGTTGTCCTAGTAATATTCTCTGTGCGCTAACCATTGGGCTGTCGAGCCCCAAAGCTGCTGCTTGTAAGAAATTAATTAACAATATTTCCTTGATAATAGCATGCATATGCCAGTTAAGTGACCATAATTGCTTCGAGGATGTTATAAGCCACCCGCCAGTGACGTCAAAGTTTGAATGTTTGTACATAATATCTTCCGGTGTGTGTGTGTGGGGGGGGGATTGGGATTGGATTGAAAAGCCTTACTTGGACTTCGAGAAGATTGTGAGATTGAAGCTAATGTGTTTAATTTAATATTGAAATTAAAAAAATCTTATAGGCTCTTTTGTATTAGGATTTTTAAGTGTGGAAATACATTTTTTATACTTCTAATTTCATAAATATTTTTTTTGTATTAACTATCTCAAATATTGAAATCAATTTTATACACTTCTAATTTCATAGATATTTATCCTTTTATATTTGTAATTTCTTAAATATTTCTAATTTTATATTTCTAATTTCATACATATATTTTTTTTGTATTAGGACTCTCAAATAATGCAATTAATTTTATATACTTCTAATTTTCTAAATATTTATAATTTTGTACTTCTAATTTCGTAAATAATTCCTTTGTATTAGGACTCTCAAATAATGCAATTAATTTTTTATACTTCTCATTTTCCAAATATTTATAATTTTGTACTTCTAATTTCGTAAATAATTCCTTTGTATTAGGATTATCAAATATTGAAATTAATTTTTTATACTTTTAATTTCACAAATAAATATAATTTTATGCTTCTAATTTCCTAAATATTTTTTTGTATTAGTATTATCAAATATTGAAATTAATTTTTTATATTTTTATTTCCATAAACATTTATAATTTTTTACTCATGATTTCTAAATATTTCTTTTGTATACAGATTTTCAAATATTGAAATTAATTTTTTAAACTTCTAATTTCATAATCATTTGTTAAATTAAATTTTAATTTGAAATCTTTCACAGTTCGCATAATTCATGTGCAAGTGCCCATCTAAAATCCGGAACCTTTTCCTAGTTATTTAAGACAATGCAGGAATTTTTAATCATACCAAAACATGTATGGGAAAAATCTGATACTTCTCAACCCAGAACAAACTCCATGAAACAATGCATTGTCAATGAATATGAAATTCTGTTTAAGGTAATATATATACTTGATAAACATGAACTTCTTATTGAAGTTCAAAACTCAATCAAAATTTCCCTTCGCCAAGACAGTATATAAAACTTCTTTTTTTCGCTCTTAAAATTACATTCTCTTTGTAAATTGTCCTGTGATGTTACTAAGGCAACAGTACTGTGAAAATTACTTTATAAATAAAATATGCAGCTTTTTATCGCGCATTTTGCTTGCATCTATGTTTCTTGGATTTTTTTTTTCTTTTTCTCCTAAAATATTCAAGAAAACGAGCCTTGCGTAAAATGTAGTATTAAAAAGAGAAGATATTTTTGTTCTGTAAAATCCTGAATTTCGTATATTTTGCTTTTAAGAATGTCCGTAAAAAGCACACACATATTTTTACTTTCTCTACAATATACAGGGTGTCCCAAAAAGATTGAAACGCACTTTAATTCTTTACTTGTTGGAGATAAGTGGGCAATGTAAATTGCAAACATGTTGAAAGTAAGGTAGGAAATAAGACTACGTTAATGAAATAGTCCTCCCATTCATTTTGAAAAAGTTACACTTTTTAATCTTATACGACCTCCTTAGACAAATTTGGTCAATCAGAAAATTTTTATTTTTAATGCAACAAGATCATTAAAAAATACCGCATATCTGTATCTTTAAAATTGAGCGAGTTATATTTAATTGAAAATTTAACATTATGAATGGAGACCGTATATCAAATTAGAAATGTAAATTTGTGACATTTCACAAAAAATATAAAACCGGATAATAATACATGAGACACCCAACCGCGTAGTGAGTACCACTGCTTTATATGATCTCTGTCTGTGTTATGCTTTATTTAGATGCATTTATGATAAAAAAAAATTTGACACATATTAACGTATTTTTGATCTAAACAATTTCCATCGTCAATTTGTTTTTGATCCCTATTTTCACTGGTGAAACAGCCTTTCACATGGTACGGAGAAGTGGCATAAGTCAGATATTTTCCTTTATCATAATTCAGTTGATTTTAAAAATCAATGAAAATGACGCCTAAATACTGGAAATTCAATAACTTGGAAAGATAAAATAAAACTTCTTTGATAAGCCTTGTTGGTTTGCTTTTTCCTAGGGGCTGATAAGACATGTATGTTTCTAGTTATGTATGGCATGTATGTTTTGAGCTTAGAGTAGTATATGAAATAATAATTTTAGGAGAGTTACATATCATGCACTTGTCCGTTGACAGTAGGGGCGCAAGTGCTGCCGGCGGACTGGTTGGAGGTAATGTTATGGAACTATTTGCATTCAGCCATATTGCTGACATAACTATTAGTTTTATATAACATTTTAGATGAATATATTAAAAACCGTGCACAATTTCACAAACAGGTCATTTCAGTGCAGTACAGTGATTTAAATTAGTTCATAAATATTAATACATAAATATTAATTTAAAATGATTATCATATTACATTAAGTGATTCAAATTAATTATCAATGATTCCCGATTTTTTATATTTAAAAAAAATCATCTTCTAGTTTAATCGACTATCCCGTTTAATAATGTCTTCGTGGTAAAATGCTTATTCCTTTAAGTGGGTTTCTGTCGCCATTTTCATTTATGAGGGTTATATACAGATAAGTGAATGCTCAAATGCAAGTAAAAAATTGTGAAGGCAATTTATCAAAATATCGCCTACAGTGTTGCCTACTTTCCTGGTCGACATTTTCAAGATTAAATGATTGTTATCATTGGATTTTTTTTTTCTGTGAGAAACATTGCCGGAGGAAGTACGGGGAGATCTTTTTCTGCATGATATTAAAAATAGTTTTATCAGTTACTACTTATGATTGTCTCAGAGATTAGTTCCAAGGACTTATTTAAGAAATGGACATATTAATATTTATAATAAATAGCAATTTAAGTATGCCAAAATTTGTTCAGGGAAGTTATTAGAGGTGAAATGGTAACCTAATTTATGTTCCATACCAATTTTCTTATATGAAATCTAGTCACTTACGAATTAATTTTAATATTGTGCAGCATATACAGCTGCATACAGAATATCAAGGAAAGTCATGCACCAGGTCAATAACTTGAGAATTATTAAGGTTATTATATTTATTTTTTATGCAGGTGTAAGAGAGACACATCTAAGGCGTTACACGATGAGACAAATTTAGGAGGCTGCCTCTTTTTTTAAGGAGGTACTCCAGGATATCTCTCTTTCTGTTAGAGATGGCGATAAAAGTTAATTATGAAGCTACAAAGCCCTGCAATATTAGTATATGGCATTTCTGTTCTACAGCACAATATGCAAAATAACTCTAAATAACAATTTCAATACGGGTTTCGCAAAAATATTAGAATACACGCTGGGCTACCTTCTTATAATGCCTATTATGTAGCAATATAAAGTTTATTATTATTGTAAATTCTCCTAAATAAAACTGCCAAATTTTGGCAACTTGGATCCTGGTTTATCATCTGTATTTTTTTACTTTCCTCATATACATAATGCATAAGGAAAGTATTGTGACGGGGTCGAAAATTGGAATTCGTGTTTTCGACGGGAGAGCACGTTTCAAGCATCCCTGATCACGAATCGAACATTTTGGAGGTGATCTCTCTGTGTGTGTGTGTGTGTGTGTGTGTCAGTGAGTCTGTGGAGACGACATCTCATGAACGAATGGAGCAATTCGAATGAAATTGGGTACAAAAATCACAATCCGTGAATACTGGAGGCCTATTGTTTTAAAACACAATCGAATCTTCCTAAATTTTCACGTGAAAATTTGAAAAAATCATCAAAAAATCAAAACCTTTAATAAAGTTACGCAAATAGACATTTCTTATGTAATTTCTCCTTAGAAAACGATTGACATAAACTTTAGAACGTTAGCATGAACCGTTCTCGAGATATTGCACTTCTTTCAAATAAATTTATCAAAAAATCCCACAAATTAAAAAAAAATTATTAACTGTTGAGAAACATGTTTACTTTTCATATATAATATCATGCGATAAATTCGGTGACACCATTCTCGTGGATCTAGCTCGTTCCATTCATGAAAAAAGACACTTTGAGTAATACTTTTGTATTTGAACGCCAATAGTCATTTATCCTATATGAATAACTTATTTCTCCTTCCATAATACTTGGCGAGACAAATTTGGCAGAATGTCGGCAACTTGGCGACTTTTTTAAATGTTGCCAAATTAACGAAAATCTCATCAAATGGATAAAAATGACGCTAAATCAACGAAATGACGACTAATTTACGAAAATTCAATATCTTGGTAAGAATATAATTAGATACTGTAAGAATAACCTATTTTGCTTTGCTGTAAAAGTAGTAAATTTATTGCATTGTATAAGGGAAGTCATGTACTGCCCCCATCAGATTTTTTTTTACTTTTATGACGTGGCAAATTTCCTTGTCAGGATTATGGCATTGAAGGTACATTTTTTTAATCTCCATTGCATTTCACTCTTTTTGATCATATTGAAATATACACCTATTTTACTGGGCTTAAAAAAGCATCCAGTGCTTGAAAATGATGTCATTAAAATGGCTAATCTAGGCAGTCGTGGTAGAGTAGTAGGTAGAGTCAATGAATTGTGGTGATGCATGTAGGCAGGTGGCAAGCAAAAGTTATGGCAGGAAGAAAGACGTGGTGGAAAAGCTGATGCTTCATAATCTGATAGTGGTGCTGGTATAGTTGTTTATAATATCAGGTGTTGTGATGTGAAAAACCCAGACCACACGACAGTCCCCAAGGCTTGCTGTTGCTAAATGTGTGGCCAGAGGTGTTGTGATGTGTCAATCTTGTCGATATTTATGATGAGTCAGCTTAGTATTTTTCTTGCTTTGTTTAGTAAGACTTTGTTATTGATGTTGTGAACGCACCCTTTATCCCAGTGTTTAGTGCTAGTTATCTTAGACGATGTATTCTGTTGAATGGACAGTTGCCTATGTAGTCATCACAGGAACCGAAGTTAATGCATTATTCAAAGATATCGAATTATCGCCAATTTGGCGACCTTTGTTTTAACACTATTTCGCAAAAGCCGTCATTAAGCTTGAAAGACATAGGTATTGGCTTTATTATGTATACTCTATAACAAAAAAAAATCGACGCACCAAGAAAGAGTTGTCCGATTGTAATGAAATTTTGTATGCAAAGATATTTTGAGCGAATATGCAAATGAATAAAATGTGGTTCCAATGAATAAATAGTTGGAGCTCCAGCGCATCGGAACTGCGCATTCAGCAGGTGTATAGCTGGGCAGGTGTATAGCTTTAGGTGGGTGTGATCTGGGGTGCCATTTCCTTTGATAGCCGGACTCTTTTGGTAGTCATTTCTGGCTTACTGACAGCATAGCTGTACGTAGACAACATTCTAGGATCGGTTGTTTTACCGTTCCTTATGTGACACACCGGACTCACTTTTCAACAAGATAATGCCCGGCCGCACACGGCACCTGTTGCTATGAATAGTCTTCAAGCTTTCCCAACACTTCCTTGGCTAGCTAGGTCTCCTGATCTCTCTCCCATAGAGCACATTTGGGACGTTATGGGAAAAGGCGATTGCAACCATACCGGAATGTTGACGATTTAGCCAGACAGTTGAGACAATTTGGCAAGACCTTTCGCAGGACACCATCCGTGAACTTATCAGTCTATGCCACGCCGTGTGACATCTTGCATCCAGACTAGAGGTAGACCAACACCTTAATGGCTTCCTCCGTTTGTATGCAGTCAAACCCTAAATCATTAAATTGTTCTGAAATTTTAACCGTGTCTTTTTCTATGTATGTTCTTCACATCCACCAATTTTTATCACAATCGGACAAATCCTTCTTAGTGCGTCAATTTTTTTGTTATAGAGTGTAGTTTTATAATACAAAATATATCAATAATGCAGCACTCATCTTCAAAATATGTTAATTAAAGCAATAAGTACGTCGAAGATATTTTTAATTCATTTCATCCAACTTTGAAACGGTTGGAAAGTTAAACCGTGTTCCAACCAAAAAAAAAAGAAATATCTTATCACAATAGAGTTTTTCATCCGTTGCAATTATTCTTACCTCTAGTTTCGATAATTACCAGAAAAGGAAACTTTAGAGGCAATGTAAAGAATATTCGGAACTTTCTTCTCGCTTTACTCGATTTCTTACCTTTTTAAGAGTTATTTTAAAATTAAGGCTTCGCACGGATAATTTTCTTTCAGAATGCTCACTAACGAGGTAAATTCTCAAAATTAGAGGAATTCTTCTTCGTATGCATTGATTCTTCCAAAATTCTATTATTTCTATTGTTCGCCCTGAAAAAGTACCTTCACTCGTTTTAAATTTCTGAAACTTAACGTTTTCATTGCCCTTATAAGAGTTAAATTAAGTTGATTTTTCTTGGAGTTCTATATGTTGGAATTGAGTAATGTTAATTTAAGTAAAATTTAAGGAATGAGTTAACGTTATTGCTTTCCCTACGTACATGGTAAATTATTTAGGGAAAGTATTGTTAAAACATATCCTCTGGAATCTTGTGTGTACTCTGAGGATACACGAATGAGTCCAAGTTTCTGGATCATTAACACTTTAATTTAAAAGCTCTAATAAACGTAAGCAGGAACGATATACACAGAATTATTCGATAACAATCTTGCAAGATCACTAAGAAACTATGAAATACCATAAAACAGCAATTAATTGCTCAGCTAATTCACAAATTAGTAGATGCTATTGGGACTATAACGCATCCAATTTACCTCCTATCACGTCAACTCTTCTCCAATTGAACGATGCATCATTTCATGTACCCTCCGTAGACATTTCTAGGAGGGACTTATAGCTTCAAAAATATTTGATATTTCTCGAAAAATCTAGTATATTTGAAAACTCATTAAAAATTGTCAAGTCAGCAGTAAATCGCCAAGTATGGTAACTCTGTAATAAAAATTCAAAATATATCAACCCTATTTTCGCGTACTAGGATTGGCTGTCTATAAAAGTGTTTTTCCACTGTAGGGATTCAAAGAGCCCTCAAAGCAGTTTACATATTACTTTTCTTATATACAATAATGTATAAGGAAAGTATTGTGACGGGGTCGAAAATTCGAATTCGAGTTTTCGACGGGAGAACACGTTTCAAGCATCTCTGATCACGAATCGAACATTTTTGAAGTGATGTCTGTGTGTGTGTGTGTGTGTCAGTGAGACTGTGGAGAAGATAACTGACGAACGAATTTACCGATTCGAACGAAATTTGGTACAAAAATTACTATCCATAAACACTGCTAGCCTTTAGTTTTTATGCGCAATCTAGGAAAAAATCGTCAAAAAATCAAAACCTCTAATAAAGTTACGCAAATAGACATTTCTTATATAATTTTTCATTAGAAAACGATTGACATAAATTTTAGAACACTAATATGAACCGTTCTCGAGATATTGCACATTTTTAAAATAAATTATCAAAAAATTATATAAAATAAAAAAATACTTCCTATTGAGAAACATGTCCACTTTTCATATGTAATACCATGCGATAAATTTGATGACATCATTCTCGTGGATCTGGCTCGTTCCATTCATGAAAAAAGGTACTTTGAGTAATACTTTTGTATTTGAACGCCAATATTCATTTATCTGATGTAAGAATAACTTATTTCTCCGTTCATAATACTTGGCGATTTTCTGGCGACAAATTTGCTGTGCTAAATTAACGAAAAACTCGCCAAATGGATAAAATCGACGCTAAATCAATGAAAATGACGGCTCATTGACGATAAATTAATATCTTGGAAAGAATATAAATATCTACTATAAAAATAATCTATTTTTTTTTTGCTGTAAGAGTAGTAAATTCATTGCATTATATAAGGAAAGTCATGTGCTGCTCACATCAGATTTTTCTTAATAGTATTGTGACTGGGTCGAAAAATTCAAATTCGAGTTTTCGACGCAATAGTTCGTTTTATGCAATCTTTTAATTCTTGAATGAGAATTAAATGTTTTTGAGATGATATCTGAGTGTGTGTGATGCATGCTAGTGTGGTGAAAATATTACCGTTGTGGAGAGAAATTTTAAGAGACTTCTACCGCTAAGAAAAAGATAACAAAACTTTTCTGCAGTGCATTTTCCACCTACAAATGTTATAATCTAAAAGATAAACATTAACGTTCAAAATACTTAAATAATATTACTTTGCTATTTTTAATTACTTCTTATTTATTGAAATATTATTCTTTTAATTAAACTATGAATTTTACATTTATATTTTAAAATTAAAGACATCCAAAAAATAGGCTTAAAAGTTTTTTATTAAAATTTCCTTTTTACGACGTACAAATATCACCAGACCATAGCGCTTTCGGGTACTATTATGCCCTTCATCAGTGGCGAAGTGAAAAAAATGACGAACATGTGCTTAAATATAGGCGATAACCGCCAGACAAAATTTACATATTAATCAACTTACATTTTTACATTTTTAAATACGAGACATTTAAAATATAATTTAATCATAAAACACAAATTATAGTAAAAGGAAAAGGTTCATAATTTAAATGGTAACCCATAGGAATATCGTCAAAATACGAAATAAAGTACTACGTCAAGTACTAAATTTTCAGAAAATCATATAAAGGTTTGACACGTAAGATTTTAATAAAATACTTTTAAGCCTACTTTTTTGGCTGTCTTTAATTTTAAAGTATTAATTAGTTGACGTATTTCCATACTATTTTATTTACATTTATAATAATATTCTTTAATAATTATTGTATTGCGTCAGTTGTTTGCCATTTTTAAACAACAATTTTAGTTTACTGCATAAATAATAACGCTAAGTAAATTAAAATTGGATATTTATACTGATTATTATTTCTCCATGAGTATTTCTCGCCATTTATTTCAGAAGTACTTCAATATAACGCGACATTTGTGTGATGATTGTTCGCCATTAACCTCATTTTTTATCGTCTGTATGTTATGGGCAAACCACATGTCTTTCCCTAATATTTCGAACGTATAAAATGTCTCATTAGAGTCTTTTTTAAAAACCAGACGGAGAAAACACCCGTACCGACAATTTTTCCTATGACTTGAATCTATGGTTTTCACATACAGCAGTTCGGAAGGCGTTACAATATTTGTCAATTTATCGCTAGTTTGGCGACATTTGGCTATTTTTCGAAAGTTTGAGAAACACCTCTAAATAAAGAATATTCTACGAGATATGAGAGATTTCTTGAAGTTTCTATAGAGAGTCTATAAAAGGCGTCATCACTCAGTTGGGGAGCAGTTGACGTGATACGACCTATAATGAACTCTGATATTCGTCAATGTTTTGAAAATTGTAGCTGATGTTTTGTGGCTGATGTTTTGTGAAATTAATTTCGTTAATGTTTTGAGAATAATATATGTTATTTTGTGAAATTAGTGAAGAATGTAAGTGCTGTTTGACTGTATATTGTCCTTGTTTACGTTGTGCTTGTGAATAAATGTGTTAGTTATCCGAAAATATGGACTCATTCTTGTAATCTGAGCATACACCCGTGATTTCAGAGGATTTGTCGTAACAATACTCAATATGGAATATTCTATCACTTGTAATTGGAAATGCTCGCATATCTTACTTCATTTCCGAGATAGGAATTATAATTTCTTTAATTCGCCACTAGAGGGCGCTGCAAACTTTCTTAGTCGACAGCGCATAATTACTTTCCTATTAGTAGACCCTACTTTTGCAGCACTAGATCATTTCAATCTAAAGTTAAAGGGTTACATCAAGATTTATAAGGGAATCCTGTACAATACATTACCATTAACAACGCTACCCAATTTGTGTCGGTGTTACTTTATATAACACCGAATAAACGTATACAAGTTTCTTTAATTACATTCGGGATATAATACTTCAGTGAAATACCTCTTTTGAATAACACACAATTTATGCGAATTTCTGGAAATTCGCACATCAACTCTGCCAATTAGAACTTTCCATTTACAACTTATACAACATTAAAATCGATGGCTTACCATAAGTTATGAAAATCGTTCCAATAAGTCCATTCTAGACTTTTGCACCGAATGACCTGAAAATGCTATTTAAAGACCTAACTAGCCTACATATAAGACTGTAATGGCGTTAATTTACTATTGTAATCGCACATACCATTAGAGTTAAACGGTAACTACTGAAATCCTTGATTTTCGAATGTGACCAAATGCCACGGAAAATCAATCTAATTTAAAAGTTAATTTTGCGCCTGAGATTAAAACAAGTCAGCGCATTATGCATATAGACAAGAATCGTGAATAGAATCGTTCACACTAAGAAGGATTAATGTTCTTAGGGTCTTTTACGTAAGCAAGGTGGCTCACTGCGCAGACAATAATCGTGAATTGAACAGTTGCCACTAAAAGCGATGAATTAAAATTAATTTGAATAAAAAAAATATATATATATATACCAGTTTATTTGTATAAATATAAATAAGATATAAACCTTTTATTTATGAATTCAACAACAAAGAAAAACCACGTAACTCGGGATTCAAATTGCAAAGATTCGTATTAAAATGACCCTATAACATAGGTAAATTCTCGAGAATAAAACAACGCTTTAACAATACCCCCGCTAAGTGCAAAAAAATTACTTGCTTCACGGGTTTAATACGCCCTAAAAGCGCTTAAACACCTGCATGGGCGTAAGACACCCTATATAAGAGTGCAAGGCGCATGAAATTGGGGTACAATAGTTTTATTAACCTAAGCTAAAAATTATTATCTTCAAAGCTAAGCTCTATCATAATTAGAAGTTGGGATATAATTAAACTAATTAATGAAGCGCAATAGATAAAGAATACTACAGTTTAAACCATCAGTTTTAAAAGAAAAGCTAGCATATGCATTGAAAATTGAGTTTAAAAACATTTTAAAACAAAAATCTGAAAAAATATGCTGCTGATTATATGAATAAGCTACCTCATTATCTGATCACTATTCGCTAATAAAAACTTCTTCAAATGAGAAAAGAGTTCCTTTACCCAAAGAATAAGAAATAACATCAACAATTTAACTGCTAAAAAAAATAATGTTTCATCGAAACTTTTTGATTCTTTATCAAGTCAAATTAATAATAAATTAATGACACAATTGAAAAAGCTAAACGATATCGCTAAAATTCAAACAATTAAAATGTTTGATTTTAAAGCTAAATACCTGTCTCCTGCTGTCGTATTATTGAGAATCGCAGGATATATC